>JASANB010000017.1:0-38079 GCA_030248155.1 Sabatieria punctata | reverse complement strand
TGTTTCAAATTTCAACAAATTCCATGCACTACGTCACTAGTTATGCACTTAAACGTGGTGGATACTGTTTTTCAAATACTTCCTGCTGCAGCCGCTGAGTTGGTTTCCACCCTCCACGCTGGTTGGTGGACGCTTTTCCGCAGCTGCTGGACTGACTGCCCTCGTCGATCAGCCATCGTACCACCAGCGGATGCTGGTACTTCTTGGAGGCTGGCGTTCTATCCCAATTTTCAGGCGGAACAATCTCTATGTTTTTGGTCCACTCAAACTGCACAGCTGCATTCTGTACACACGTTCCTTCACCGAAAAAAGCTATCACAGCTGCTAAAAACGTCAATTTGTGTTGAAAAGTGAATAAAGCGTCAACCCACTACGGTTTTAAGATCTTTTCAACACTAAAACGCAAGCCTAATCGCGTATAAGCCAAATATATTTAGGGCCAATGTTGGAAATTTCAGTCTGCGGTAGAATTTGCCCGTTTTTCCAGGCATTTCGAGATGAAATAAGCTGAAATTTGAAACAATACAATGCGAAGTATATCCACGTATCATACCTAAAAATCATGCAGATTGGTCTACTAAACAAAAAAGTTCAGAGCTTTTGAAACCCGGCCGGATATGTTAATCACCCTGTACATGTTGATTTGTTAAGTAGCAGTGTTAAAGTTGGGCGAGAGTAGCCCAACGCTACTGTTGTTACTGGTATTGGATTTTCCGTTTGTTAGTATGTGTATGTGTATACTACATTTACTGTCAAATGTGTATGGTAATTTGTGCATACACATTCAACAAAACAATGTGTATTTTTTTGTGTATATTTGTGTATGTGTATTGTACTGAAAATGCAAATTTTGTGGTAGACTTTTTGTCAAAAATGCTAGGAAAATCAAATCTCTGAATGTCTGCTGTTTGAAACTTAGGATAGCTTTGAAATCGAGTTACTTTGGCCATTTGAAGGCTTTATGAGGATATCTACTGTTTATTACTGCAGCAAAACATAGAAATTTTACGTTTATATTCGAAATTTTATCGACTTTTGCTGATCAAATACACATACACAAAAATACATATTTTGAGTTCTGTTTCCTGTTTCCTTTTCCCTCCCACTTTTTTTGTGTATTGTTCCACCCCACCCCACCTTCCTTCCGCCATTTCGGGGCCACCAAAAACCTTCCAATCCTTTTTTGAGGGATATCGTAATAGAATGTGTTTCTGCATGCCCCAAAAATGCAAAATTACTACGAAAACAATGTGATCATAGGGAATTTTCGATAAAAAATGCACTAAGCTGGACAAAAAAATACCGATTCCCAAATACCTGGGTATTCCAAAAATAATCGGTATACCCGGTATGGGTATATATTACGATACCTGGAATCGGTAGGTATTTATTGGGTAGGTATTCCCAAAAATACCCATTTTTCGGTATGGGTTCGGTATACCCAATCAACAGTATAAGGGGTTTGGTTTTACAGGTTGTTAGGGCTAACCCCGAGTGCATGTACAGTATGTATGGTTCAGGATTAAGCCGTAGGTCTTCAGCAACTGAGGTGGAGTTCTTCTCCAAAAATTTTCATTACTTTTCCGTCTTCCTGGTCCATGTTTGCTGTTTGGAGGACGCTTGACTGTTGCTTGTCTGACTGACTGAGCCTCTTTCTTTCTTCATTGCCTACTTCTGCTTGATTTTTTAGGGTGATAGCTGGGCCTGCAGAAGTTTTGTACAGTTAAGTCGAAACGCTTGCCATATTGGTTGATCTTGCCTTGGATTTGTGTGTTCAAGCACTTGGTGAGTCTGTGCATGACACACACCCAGGCGCTTTCTTATTTTTTCTACTTGCGCGCTAGACTCCAGTCTCGATGCAGCAGTTTCTGCCTCAGCACTGCACAATTATGCTCTCGTGTGTATCTTTCAGGATATTTGGCGAAGGAAAGTTGGTGCCTGACTATTAAATATGACCTGTGACTTTGGTGACAGACCATTTGAATTGCTCCAGAAAACTCCCTTGCAATCTGGCGTTTCTTGTACTGTATGTACTTGGGTCTTTTTGTGGTTAATATACATCTCTTTAACTTTTGATTGATTTGAGACAGATTTTGCTCAGAAAATCAGGCAGTGCTGGCTGTTTCCAACACTTAATTGGATAATAGTGCGACCTAGAGCAAAACTACGTGTTTTCCACTCTAAGGCCGTGATTTGATTGCATTATTGATTGATTTTTTCGAGCCTGGTGCTGTGATGCTGTGATATTCTGTAGTATACCGTACCTACTGTTCTATAAGCGGGCCGTCTAAGGTACTGTTCCACGACAGTGCAACTTGACTTACCTCTTTTTATGTTAGCAGTAGATTTGATCTACATATATTGTGAATGCGTAGAAACTACTAGTAGAGATGTGCACGGATCGGGCTGTAGGAGATTCTGGCTGGCAGGTCCAGGTTCAGGTCCAGGCATTCTAATATACGATCATCTCAGTTTTATTTCTGAAATAAAGGTGCAGCTAAGCCAAACAATTTCCGACCTGATTTTAGGCTCACTAAGCATTCAGAATTATGACTGAAAAACTTAAGTTGGGCCAATTTCTCTGCCAGATGGGTTGGGTCACAGAGCAGGCCGAAAAAATCGAACCGTGAGCATCTTTACTACTACAATGACAATGTAGTTTTTCATCACAAGATATTTCACTACAAAACTGAACTGTGGGTATCCCGATTCATTCTATGTATACCTTGCTTGAAAAAAGTAACACTGACTTTCAATTTTGTTTGTGTTGTAAACGGAATATTGGTTTTTATTAGGTCATATGTAAACAGTAAACCATTAAGGTATGCGGCTGTTCAAGAAGTCTTGTTTTGAGCAGAAAATACGCACACATCTGCCTTTTGGTCCCATATCAAAGTTGCTTTTGCACACACAGGACGGCGGCCCGCATCGTCGACAAACAGGAGTTGACAGGACACCATTTACGCATGTTGCAGATGGACACGCTGTTCCGCAGGCTTTAACCTCTGCATTCGGGTCGGCGCATTTCTCTGCAAAAATTCATTCAGTTTATCAGAAATTGTACATTGTCTTGAAAAAAGGGCTCTGTTGTGTTGTGCAGCTGATTTTCCAAATTGTACTAATGGTGAATCAATAACCAAGAATTAAGAGTCAGTCTCTGAACCGATCGAGTCTTGGCCCTTTGTCCTATTCAGACCCCAAAATTGAAACTTTGGCCCAGAGAGCTGTAAGTTGGTACACTAATACATACTTATGAGTTGTCTTTCGTTCCCAAAGGATTAGTGGATTTGACGCTCCAATCCCGAGATACAGGCTTCTGAAAATCGGCCCGCTTACCTATGGGACCAAAATTTCAAACTCGAATTTCTAACCTACCAGCTGGAGTTGGAAGATAAAAATTTGGGTTTTTGCGTAACTTTTGGAGTACTTTAAGAATCTGCAGTCCAATTTTTTTTGGAAGAAAAAAATTTTTTTTCGACCTCTTTGGTGGGCCATAACTCGGCTGGAATCCCACCTAGAGGCGCTTTTTATTTCATAACTTTGTAGCGCTTTTTATAAGCTTCATTTTGGTATAGAATATGGTACGATTGCTCGTGGCCAATGCAGTGAAAATTGGCCTCAAATGTCACGAACTCGAAAAATTCGCATGTTTCACTATAGACATAATTTTCCAAATCGAATTTCTGACTTAATAAACGGAGTTGAGCTTTGAAAATTTGGGTTTCCAGAGTACTGTCAGTGTGCTTTCGGAATATTTAGTGGATTTAGAATTTTGGGGGAAAATTTTTTTTCCGTCCTCTTTGGCGGGCTATAACTCGGCTGGAACCCCCTAGAGGCGCTTTTTTATTTCATTGCTTTGTAGCGCTTTTTATGAGCTTCATTTTGGTATAGAATACGGTACGATTGCTCATGGCCAATCCAGTGAAAATTGGCCTCAAATGTTGAGATCTCATAAAATTTTGCCCTTCCAAATGAAGGAATTTTTCGAGTTTGTAACCTTTGAGGCCAATTTTCACCGGATTGGCCACGAGCAATCGTAGCATGTTCTATACCAAAATGAAGCATATAAAAAGCGCTAGAAAATTATGAAATAAAAAAGTGCCCCTTAGGGGGGTTGCAGCCGAGTTATGGCCCACCAAACAGGTCGAAAAAAATTTTTTCCCTCAAAATTCTAAATCCACTAAATATTCCGAAAGCACACTGAATGTAATCTGGAAACCCAAATTTTCAAAGCTCAACTCCGTTTATTAAGTCAGAAATTCGATTAAATTATGTCTATGGTGAAACATGCGAATTTTTCGAGTTCGTGACATTTGAGGCCAATTTTCGCTGGATTGCACACGAGCAATCGTACCATATTCTATACCAAAATGAAGCTTATTAAAAGCGCTACAAAGTTATGAAATAAAAAAGCGCCTCTAGGGGGATTCCAGCCGAGTTATGGCCCGCCAAAGAGGTCGAAAAAAATTTTTTTCTTCCAAAACAAAGTTTCAATTTTGGGGTCTGAATACTGAGACTCGATCGGTTCAGAGACCGACTCTTAATAACCAATAATCGTTACACCAAGAATAAATAACACCAAGAACGTTCTACTCGGCAGCTTGGCCGTAGTCAGCTGAGCAACCATGCACTGCAACATAATCGCGGGAAAGCGTTCAACTTCGCAGACTCTTTGTTACACTGATCAGGGCAGGAGAATGTGGAGGCTAGTGTCTCAAAACTGTGGTTCTCCTCACCCAGTAGTATTTGCCTATTGCCTGCGACATGGGGCAAAACAAAAGTCTAGAGGCGTTTTCATGAAAGCGTACTGTACAGACAGAGTGCACACCGCAATTACCCAGACTGACAAAGAAAACGTCTTACTGGGCACTCCAGGACAGTCCAAGGGTTTTAGACATTTTCCATTGGGTGCTCTCAAGTACCCGTTATTACAGTGGCATCCTGTGGTTCGACAGGTCTGGGTTTTGTCCAAGGAATATGTGTCCCCACACTTGTACTCACAGACACTGCTGGGGCTGGTTTCATTAGCTTGACATCGGAATGGTGGTTGATTGTTAATATTGGACAAAAGCAGTTCATCGGCTTCTTTCTCTTCAGAGCTGATCTGAACTTTGGGTTTTGCTTTCCTTTTTGGTGTTAGTGGTCTGTTCACAGGGCGGCTTAGATCGGCTGCGGATACAGCCCGTGGGATGCTTCTTGCTCCTGGAGGCGGTGGTAGTGCTGCAAAAGCTCGCGCAGAGAAAGGTGGAGCTGCAGCTAATTTGAATCCCTGTCTTTGAGGCGATCGTGATGATCCCTCGCTTAGCTGTTTAGTCTCGTTTTGGCCTGGTGGAATGACCACCATTGAAGTTAGTTCAGTCACAAAACTATACTGAAAAGTACAGTAGGTCAAACAAGAGACGAAACCACTTCAGTTGATGGATGGTTCACCTTCAGACTCAATTCCAGTGCTTGCTCCTTCAGGTCAGTGGCGTTGGCCTTCGAGTCATACTTTGACCTTTCCAACAGTTTCTTAATGCTGAGATAAGCCCACATTCGCTCTACAAACCCACCGATGCTCTCCACTGGAAGAGGTTCATGCTCAACTTTAGGTGGGTGTGGCCATGGTGGTATGCAACCGGGCCAAATTGGGCGCACTGACGGCGATCCTGGTCTTGGCATGACGCATGGGACACGCGCAATGCACTAAAGTTAATTGTTACCATCAGCATGCTAGAAGAATGGGTGGGGATAGTCAAAATTCGAAAATTTGTGGTGGGCCCTCAGATTTGTGGGTTGCACCCATTTTTTGGTTGGGTTGGTAAATCCAGGCAGACACCCTGTTTCCTGTGGGCTGCTGGGGTACATTGAGCCCAAGTTGGGGGTGGGCAAACCCCCAGACCCCCGCGCTCCATGTACGACCATATAACAATTACAGTTTGCACCCTTTTGTTTTAATCCTAGGAGCAAAAGCAGCGAAACACCTTACCGACAGTGTTTTTGCTCCAGAAGCAGCCTTCCCGGTGACCTCAGCTTCTATTGGAACATCATAAACGGGCCCGATCTCCGGACTTCTGCTTTTCACCTTGCCTACAAGCAGAAACTCGCTTCCCTTGTAATAGTTAAAGTTGTTGTCTTGAACTACCGAACCTAAACATTTCGTGTGCTTTGTGTAGTTCAGTTCGGGGACAAAAAATTACCAGGTTCTACAGATTCGTTCAGATACTTCACATCAACATCAGTGAGCAAAAGGCTGGAGATTTCAGCATAGAAACCCTGCAATTGCAGGGCAGCGTCAGAGTCTTCATAGACCTTCCTGGCCACTCCGTGATGTTCCAGAGACAACCGTTTGAGCAGATCAAAGTCAGCTCCAGAGCCAAAGCCGATTGACTGGATGCTGACTTTTGAGTCCGGATTTGCTTCTTTAACATTGTTCAGGATCTGATTGGTTGAGGTTACTCCTGACGTTGCTTGGCCGTCAGTCAGAAAGATCACCACAGGATTGATTGTATTGGCAGTTTTCAGCGTGGAAACAGCATCCAATAAGGCAGAATTGATGTTCGTTCCTGACAAAGTGCAAATTCACGCAGACAGACAAAATTGAGTAAATTTCAGCCACACATATTGCTGCCTAGTATCAACATTCGTTGCTACTCGACCGACTTAATGTGTAGATGGAAATACTCATAGCACATTAAAGGTTAACATACCTCCAGTTGCTTGCAGACCATTGACAAATTTGACAGCCTCTGCAACATTTTGCTTCGTTGCTCCAACCGATTCAGTTCGCCATGATCTGACATTGTCATCGAATTCCAAGATGTTGAACGTGTCCTTCTCATCTAGATCTTCCAAGATGACTTTCATAGCCTCCTGAAAGTCCAGCTGTGCAATATGCTCGGCATGGTGATTTGTATTTATACAGATTGAGAGAGGGAACACAGTGTAGGACTGGTTCATAGGTACACAAGTACATACATACTTCTGTATAAAATTACAACAGACCTTGGTTTGAACGATTTTTCTACCGTGCATCGAGCCTGAAGTGTCCAGCACAAATATAGCATGTTTATTAGCCACTGGAATGTTAGTTGGAGCGAAGAAATGGATAAAATACCCATTAACGACCTATAAAACTTTATGGTTTAGAAGAAGACTTGGTTGTAAGTAAGCAGCCAAACCTGAATTTCTCCACCAGTTTGGTCTCTTTTTACATCGTACAACACCACCAATTGGCCCTTAATTCCCTTTCCTTTAGTTTTCTCAAATTTCTTCTGCGTTTTCACATCAGGTCTGTACTCTATTCGTACAGTAGATAATTCAGGGGCGATAGCCTTGTCTATGGTGACATCTTGAGCCGGTTTCAGTTTCAGCAAGTCCTGGTTGGTCTTTTCGCCGACTTTCTCCCCAAACTGCGGCACCAGCACAGTGGTGATTTCCTTCGATTCAGTGATTATCACATTCACTTTTAGATCGCTGATTATCTGTCCCGGCTGAATGTTGAGAATGTGTTTGTACACTCCGTGCACACGTTGAAGAATCTCCTGGTAGGTAAGGTTGAAGGTGACCTTACCCTGCGCTGCTACATTCACGGAAATTGTAAACGTATTGGTTTTGCGCGGTCTAAAACATCACAGACTGTGAACGTAAATTTGCATAGAACAGAACCTACGCTTGGGCCACGTGACCGGCCGATTGACCTCGGCTCTTGGCTTCTTCGTAATCTAGTTTTGCTTGTTCTTTCTCCTTCACTTCGCCAACGATTATTTTGCCATCGATTTCCCTAATTTAATGTAGGTACACAGTAGAGAAGCTTACACTAGCTCAAGTGAAGAAAGCACTTACATGGAAAAATTCGAAATGAAAGCCGGATCGGGCAGTTGGACGACGAAAACAGCCTCCCTTGCCTCTTCATGTCGATTTGCGAGACGGCTGGTAACCAGAGTGGTAGCGAATCGTGAAAACACCCGACTTGTGATGTGAAGTGAATAGACCTCTGGCTTATCTGCCGAATTCGACTGCTAAACGAAGACAATAACTGTCTATTTTCTCAGGATTTTTGAAGAACACTTCCAAATAGAAATTAGCGTTTACCCTTCTGAGTCGTGGCTTTGCACTTGCAACACCACAGACAAACATTAAAAGGACGATTTTTAACATTTCGGGCGCAATACTAGTTGGTGGTTTTGTCGACAGTAGAATAAACAGGAGAGCAGTCTTAAGATGGAAAAGATGACCTTTATACTGGCGGATTGTCGTCAAGAACCCGTTTGCACGTGCGTCAATGATTGATGCGCATTAGGTGCTGACGACAATTGTCCTTTTTCCTTTGACCACACACACGCTCAATTGCTTGCTGTGACCTCGCACCAATACTCACGTGTTCTAATGACTTTTACTTAAGAATTCGAAAGTTGTACACTGCGCCAAGAACGGTTAGCTGAAACGCTAGCTCAGTTAGTCCAACCGATAGACTGGCTAAAGCTCTCAAATATGATACCCGGATCACATATGTGTTGGCCAGAAAAAAGGACGCCTGCCCTTTTCTTCGATTTTTCCCAATAAGTTCAAATCAAATGGCTGCCATTGCGTCAATTTTCAACCGAATCAAAAGATTTTTGGCCCGATTATTATTATTTGTTTATTGTTTCTTTCATGTAAAACCCTGCTTTCTAGCTCACCCGGTAAAAATCTGGCGGATTTTTCTTTCAGTGAAGCTGAAAAATTGCATTCTCAAAAAAGAGGTGGTGCCCTCTGACATAAAGCACGGCTGTATGGCCTAATTTAGGTGTTCATTGTGTTGCCTTTAGTTGAAGCGATTGAAATCTACTACCCCCACTAGTTCGTACAACCCTGCTTTCTGTTCAGAGGATAACACCCTGATTATAGAAAGTTCCAATTTTTCACCTTCATTGAAAGTAAAAATCCGCTAAATCTGCCGCATTTTCAGTGCTAGATATAGATCTGGGCTGTGCTAGAAATCTGAACTCTTTACAGTTTTAGTCCATAAACAGATTGGTTAACCTGCAAAATTTGGGAAAGATTAGATGAAGGGTTAGTGAGTGAGACATATGTTCAAATTTGGCGCTTCAAAATTCGTGTCCGTTCATTTCAGAAGGACATAACTCAGGACCACACAGAAGGCTAGCAGGCTTGGGGACTTGGGGAAAAAACTTTTGGCAAATGATAATAATCGTGACAAAAATATTTTGATTAGGTTTAAAATTAACGGAATAACGGCTACTTGAACTTATTCGGAAAAAACGAAATAAGGCCAGTCGTTCTTCTTTATAGCCAACGTTGTAAATGTCAGAGGGGTTCAACTGAATCTACTCCGCCTGCCATCGGCTAAAAGCCAATCTCCGAGTCAAAGCAATTTTATTAGTCATTATTTTTCAATTCCAACGACTAAAATTGCGAATTTTGGCCAAAAATTCGGATTTTAAAAGCGATTTTTGTGCTGGTACCTACTCCTCTGAAATTTGGCCCAGACCCCGACCACAGCCGGGTTCAAAACCCCAAGACGGATGACCCATGGATGCCTTTATTCAGCTCCCGAAGTATAAATAGGCACATACGCAGGAAGTCGGCTGTGAAATGATGAGCCATAAGCTGATGGTTTGTCTGTCAATAAAAGGGCAGTTTCTCTAAAAACATCCTGTCACCAGCCCCGCGTCTTAAAAACCGTGTTATGTTATTGCGAGATAAGAGAGCAGATTTGAAGGCGACAGGTTTTTGCTGGCGTCCCAATAAAACTCTTCACTTTGGGGCTTGCATTAGTACCGGTGTATAAACAAATCAGTCCTTATCAGGGGGTCAAACAGCTACGCAACACTCTCTAACTCTGCACACTTGTGGTTAGAACACTTTTCTTACACAGTTTACGTCTTCCTACCCAAACATGTTCCCTCTCTTCCTTCTTTCTCTCATCTATTTCTCGGCTGAAGGGCGCGTTCTAGATGTAGGGCTAAGACATCATCAGAGAGGTAGGAATTTGCATATCAGCTTTTGGTTGATTATAACCAGGCTGCCTTTTAGCTAGCTGTTCAAAACTGGAACATCTCTCGCGATGTCCCTCTATAGACCCTAAGTGTGACGATCGCTGTCCCTATTCAGAGGTAGCGCTAGAAAGAGTGAAGAGATCGTTCAGCTGCGATCCTCGGGTGTGTGGACGGCCACGCTGTGTGTGTAATGTGGGGCTAGTGCGCGATCCGAGCAGCGGAAAATGTGTCGCTCCAAAAGATTGCAACGATTTGGCCGGACCAAAAATGGCTAACTTGGTGCTTGGTAAATATACAATTATCCGCTTTTTCGGCACTGGTAGAACCATAGTCCACAACATACATGTAAAAGGGCAGTCTGTCACCCCCCACTCGACTTAGGCCTGACCCCCGGATGGGACCCCGCCCCCCCCCCCGCGAGACGATTTTCCCGACACCGCCGTCCGATTTTGTGGCAAGGAATTTTTTGAGCACATTTTTGCAATTTTTACAATTTCAGACATAAAAATTGTCAAAATCGCCTGTAAAACAGCACTTTTTAGCTGTATTTGAGCATACTGAAAATTTGCCATTTTTAGCCGAAAAATTGCGATTTTTTTAATTTTAAGCGTGTTGTGGTTTAGTTCCCAACCCCACTCATTCGGACTCAGATCCCCCGGCCGGCGCCGACCCCCCCCTTTGGCGGATGACCTGTGAGTGGTCCATCCATAGCCTCATCTGAACGAAAAGCTTTGGCTGTATTCTTTGTTGAGCTCAGTTGCTTATTGTGTCACAGCCGACGGCTTACTCAGACAAAAGGGCTTGTAAAAATTTGAATAGGCCTGTTTGAGCGACTAACTCTTGTTCTTTGGGACCTATTGACGGCGCTAGGGACCTGTTGACGCGATACCGTTTGGGCCACAACATTAAACAACCTCAAAGACACACTTTTAACTATTCCTAGAACAAAATTCAAGAGTTCATGCATAGTTCGTGCAAAAATTACGTACTAAAAGCATGAGGGGAGGCCAAAGCATTACCATTTATTACATGTAGGCTCGGTTTGAAGTCATTGACTTATATTTTCTCAATTTCGCTTAGATGAACGTGTCGATAGAGGGCAGGGCAGCTACCGTTTAAGCCTTTCCAATTTTTCTAATCTAATAAAATAACACCAGTGACCTTTGAGAATGGATACAGATGTTATTTTGCTAAAATTTAATTTTACATTGAATTGAACGCACAAATTTCAGCTCCAACTCTCCAAGAAATTGAAATTTCGGGGGTAGCCAAGACAAATTATCAAATTATTACGTAATTAGGGAAGGGTCATACATGTACTACTAGGTGGCTTCGGGGATTGCCCCCTAGCTAGACAGGTCAACCCCCCGAGAGAGTTTAGGGAACCCCCGACCAAAATACAAGTACTAGGAGTGGCTCCAATCCTAACAAACTGACTCAGAAATCACTAATTTTTGGCTTAAAATTCGCTTGAAAAGCCTTTTAAAACCGAATTTTGCGTTTCCGCTGCTGATATTTAAGAGGAATCGGTGTTTTTTGGAAGCCAATTTTATCGTTTTTTGCATGTTTAAGACCTAAAACACTATTTGGCAGCCTAAAGTAGCGATTTTGAGAATTCCTTATTGAGAAAAACGTGCTAAAACGCATTTCCATTCGTTTAGGAGCTTTTTGAAATTTTGACCCCCCCTCTGGGCGGGGCGGGTTTGTGCCCAGTGCGACTTCGCTGTATTTAGAATTGTTAAGCCTAAGCCTGACCCTAAGCCTGAACCTAAGCCTAAACCTGAACCTAACCCCTAAGCCTAAGCCCAAGGCTGAACCTAAACCGTAAGCGTAATCCTAAGCCTAAACCTAGCCCTTAAGCATAAGCCTAAAGCCCAAGCCTGAGCCTGAACCCAACCCCAAAGCCTAAGCCCAAGCCTGAACCTAATCCGCTAAAGCCTAAGCCGAAGCCTGAACCAAACCACTAAGTCTAATCCTGAATCTGAACCTAACATCTAAGCCTAAACCTAAGCCTGAACCTATCCCCTAATCCTAAGCCTGAGCCGAGCCTAAACCTGAACTTAAACCGCTAGGCCTAACCGCTAGGCCTAAGCATGAACCTAAGCCTATGCATTGGGCATTGTTACTTAGCTATTCTTGTATATTTTACTAGAGCCCTGTCTGGATAAAAGATAGTGAATGTTATTACATAAAGTCGGAACTGGGAAAGTCGGAACTGAGAACATCGGAACTGGGAACACGCCTCTGGGCGAAGCCCCCCTCCACCCCCACCTGACGGAAACCCCCTTCTCCCTGCCCCACGCCGGCCCGGACCTGTTACATGTATGTACAGTATAGGAAGGGTGGTCAGAAAATTATTATGAGCGATTATTAGGGGAGAGGTGTCGTCGGAAAATGGGTAAGAACACAGAAAATGTAATTGTTGCAGGCCCCTAGGTAATCTATAGGTTTTTATCGTTTTTAGCCTAGGCCGGAAGAGGCGTGGTGATCCAAGCATCTACCCACCTACCTACTACTATTTACACTACTGATCTAATCTGACTAAACATCGAAACATACGTTCTACCGGTGTTGACAGACAGCAATTTAGAAAGGGAAAGTAACATTAGAAGGCATTCTTTTAGCCTGTTGGGCCAACGAACGCTACAGCGATTGCGGGCCGACCTATTCATGCGAGCTGAGCTGCGAGAATCTCAACAACCCGCCCAATTGTGCTCCCCTACCTCCAGCCGAATGTTTCTCTCGATGCGTATGCGAGAGTGGCTTTGTGCGAGGACCGGACCGCACTTGCATACGACAGAGCGACTGTCCATCGTCGGAAGCCAAGAGCTCGTCTAGTCAGTCCTGTCCGGTCAACTCCCATTTTGCGCAGTGTGGACCCCCAAGCGAGAAGTGTGAGAAAAGTTGTGCCAATTTGGGCAAGACAAGGACCTGCGCTGCCATGTGTGGCAGTCCCAAATGTGTCTGCAACGAGGGATTTGTGAGAAATAAAGATGGCACCTGTATTAAGGAAGACCAATGTGGTGTGATGGTGGGCGTCATTCCAGGTAACTTGATTTTTTTTCAGTTGCTTACAAAATGGTCTACTGTTTGTCAGGCACTTTGACGCCATTTATGGTAGTGGTACCATTAGACCTATTTCTTTTACAAATTTTAAATTGTAGTCGTAGTTAGTAGTCTCTAAAAATCGCCAAAAATAATTTGTGGTCTTAGTTAGTAGTCTCAAAATATCTCGATTTTGAATATGTAGTCAATCACCAAATTTTTAGGGTTAGGATATAAAAGAAAAATTTGAAAATCTAAAATAGTGAACCGAGCAAAGGAGAGGTGGACATTTAAGGAATAACATTTATTTTCCTACAATATGTGATGCCAAAAAATGCCTGTTAATTTTTACCAGGAAAGTTTTAAATTTTGGATTAGCTTCAAAGTACACGGTTTTCTTGTTACAACTTCAAAAGATATATTTTCGTTATTACTCTACCCATATTATATTTTGTTTACCAAGAAAACAAACAACAAACAAACGTGCACTTTGCCACTACAAAATAGGTCTAGGTACACTACCATATATATGGTACCCCCACGTTCAGTGGTGGTACCATTTATCCTACCCCACATTCGGCCACTGTACTAAATAATTAAGTGCCATACCATCAACGTGTTAAGTGTCTGGCTGTTAGACCTCTTGTTGTGTGGTCCGCTTTATCTCTGCTACACATGTTACGTACGTACATACACGTATTAACTGTAAGCCGTATTTTATGTTTTCACTGTGAACTATTTTCAGATCATACGACTGGATTTCCAGGAACTCAGAAGGAGACAGCTACCTTAGGTGAGTTAAATTCATGCAAATTGGGCAACTATGTACTGTCAAAGTAGAGTATTGTTTATGTTGATACAGTAGGTCAATTTATTTAGGTCCCATTCACATACCTGTACAAGCGACATTAGAACCTGTATGGAAGACGGTCAAAACCTTAAGTAAAATCATCTTTAGTTGTACGATTTATCATTTGACCTTCAAATTTAGAACCCGACGCACCAACAGAAGTTATAATTGGCCCAGTACCGGCGCAGACAACATCACCAAGTTTAGTTGTTGTCAAACAGACACTACGTACGAGTTTGATTTGATGATAACGTTCGTTTCGATGAGAATTTACTATTTCAGCAACAGTCCTGGTGATTGCAACTCCAAAAATCGAAGTACCTGTCGTCGGTCCTACAGGAGAAGGTGCACTGTGGTTCTGTTGATGATTTGGAATGTACGGAGCTAAAAAGATTTAGGTCCTGAGTGGCCCCACCACAGGTTTCCAGCTGGAAAAGATGCAGGTGACCCAGATTGCGACAAGGCTCCTGAAACCAGATGGTTCTTTCACCCTGGCTTATTCACTTGTCTGGCCTTCCGATACAGCGGTTGTGGTGGTAATCCCAACAACTTTTTGACTTCTTCACATTGTCAAGTCACTTCTATTCCAGGTTTGTTACAGATGATTTGTTTTCAGTTTTCAATTATTCCAACGTTTACGCTATTTGGGGCAGGGGCTTGGGGTTCTGACTAAACCAAACTTTGGGGGTGTAGAATACTATGTATGTTGATGTTGATATATGTTATCAATGCTTGTTGAAACAGTACTTGCGCTGCTTATTGGGTCTAAAATTCTATTTTATGGCAGTGAATGGACTTATATTTCACTTTCAGCGGATGCTCCAACCTGCAGCCTAAACCATCGACCAGCCCGGGACGACAAGGGCAAATACATTGTTTGTGAATTAGACACCGCTTGTCCCGAAGGATTCAAATGTACAAGAGGGGCGTTCTTTGGCTCCTGCTGTAATCAGACCATTGAAGGTTTTCACACTAATATCTGTGTTTTGTTTCAATATCTGATCTAACCAACTTGCAGAGACTGTGAGCAGAAATTACAATCCTGATTGTGAGTCGGACTCAGTGGTAAATGACCCCAATGTATCAGACTATGAAACCCCGTTGCTTGGAGAGAGTTGCAATGACAATTTTTGCCCTGAAGCAACTATCTGCCGCAAACAGGACTACTTCGCTTACTGCTGCATGCAAAGTGAGACCTGATTTTGAGACCATTCACAATCTGCGGATTGGATGTGGATCTGGTCAAAGTCGCTGGTGCAACCTCAGACCCCTCTCCTGTTACATTTATGATCTATGGAACCAATAACCTTTTTACTTATTCTTTGTAGGCCGGCACAGTTGGTGTAGTCATTTAGGTCGCAAAGCCACTGTGCGCGTGGTCGTGCGTTCATCCACTCGGCCGGGCAAGTTTCTTGCCGCAAAGAGTTGGTTGCTGGCACAAAGCCCAACCCAGGCCGCCGAAAGCTGGTGACAGCGAGTAGGTAAATGGGAACCGACTGTAGCTGCCTAAGCACCTGAAGCTACAATAGCAACCACATGTGTTGGGACATACGGGAACGGGGACAGCTACCACTGAGGCCCGCCCAGACTGACACCGAGCATGTGTGCCGGCTAGTAGCGAAGGATGTGGGAGTGCGTTATGGGCCCGCAGTGTGGCCTAACGCAGGGGCTACGACGGCCCCGCCCGGACAATCCATCTATCCATCCATATTCTTTGTAGAGCCAAAATCTAAAGAATGTGGATGATACTAAGTCAAAAGCTTACAGAACCGAAACCAACACCGGAACAGGATTGCGGCGAAAATGAGCAGTGGATGGAGTGCTCGGGCTGTGAGCAGAACTGCACCAAAGCAAAAGCAGACTGGACTTGCACTGCCGACTGCAAACCACCGCAGTGCCAATGTCGTCCTGGCTTTGTGCGACATGAGGGAGTCTGCATTCTAGCAGAGAATTGTCCAGCCGGTAGGTATAGACAATTAATTGATGTTTGCTCTCAGATTATTTATACTTTTAGAACCAGAACCGCAATTGTGTGGTGAAAACGAGAAATGGTTTGATTGTGCTGGCTGTGAAGGGACGTGTGAAGACAAGCACCCAATATGTAGAATGATGTGCCATCCTGCAAGTTGTCAGTGCATCGAGGGATTTGTACGTCACAAAGGAGTCTGCATTGCCCAGGACACTTGTCCTATGGGTTATATAGGTACAATTGGAGTTGTATTTCTGTCACGTGTTTCTTGTTTTCAGTTCCAGAAACTGAGGCATGTGGTGAAAATGAGAAATGGCTTGATTGTGCTGGCTGTGAAGGCACCTGTGAAGTCAAGGACCCAATTTGTATAACCATGTGCCAGCCTGCAAGTTGTCAGTGCATCGAGGGGTTTGTGCGTCACAAAGGAGTCTGCATTGGCCAGGACGCTTGTCCCACAGGTTATATACTGTATAGAAAGGGGTTTATGATACAATACGATGTGATGGGGGACAAGCATCAGGCCTTGCGGCTCATTTCGCAACCCCATTTATACATCAAGCGCGCTGTATCGCCCTTCTTTCACTGCCCAGCCACTAGCTTCCAGCATGCTTGGAGTAGAATGCTTCCAGTTCATTCCAGTGGTGGGCGGTCAGTATTCTAAGAGAGCGGCCAATATCCGCCCGATTCAGCGAGCCCCTGGTTTGAGCCATGTTGACCATTTTTAGCGAACCAAGATGGTCACCAATAATCCTTCTCCAAGCATGCTTTCCACTGTGGCTGCCAGGTGTTTGGCAGATCCAGTCGGTTCAGTTCCCATTTACCTACTTGCTGTCACCAGCTTTCGGTGGACTGGGTTGGGCTTTGTGCCAACAACCAACTCTTTGCGACAAGGACCTGCAAAGGCTGGACCAGCGCACAGCGTACAGTGGCTTGGCGGCCTAAACCACTAAACTGTTCCAGTGAAAGGAGTTTACTTATTAGAACAAACTAAGCAATGAATGCAGACTAGACGAGTGGGTTTTAATATGTCATATCTTTCGACATATAACCCTTGGACTTGTATTTCTGTAGTATGTGTCTTGTTTACAGGTCCAGAAGCTGAAGCGTGTGGTGAAAATGAGAAATGGCTTGATTGTGCCGGCTGTGAAGGGACGTGTGAAGACAAGGACCCAATATGTACAAGGATGTGCCATCCTGCAAGTTGCCAGTGCATCGAAGGATTTGTGCGTCACAAAGGAGTCTGCATTGCCCAGGACACTTGTCCTACTGGTTATATAGGTACAATTTACTGTTGGCAAGTCCGGCGGAACCTGAATTTATTAATAGGACTTGACTATTATTAATTTTTAACCTGAAATTCGTGGACTTGAACCTGAACCTATTCTGTTTGGGCTGGACTTGAACCTGTCCTGTTTTATTGGACTTACTCAAATAGGTTCACATTTTCAGTGCAATTTTAGCTTGGTTTCACGTTTTTAGACCTATTTTTAAACTGAAAATGTCAGAAACGAAAGTAGTACCCGATAACAAGTCTGATCTGAACCTTTCACTGCTAGTGGAAACGCTTATATGGTTCAGAAAGTTGCAAACAGTGCAAAATGTCGACAGTTTTTGTTAATATCAGTGGACTTGAACCTGAACCTATTGTCCTGGTTTTTTTGAAGGTGGACTTGAACCTGAAATTTCCATGTTGGACCTGATTTGAACCTGAACCTATTTTTTAACCCCGGGCTTTCCAACAGTAATACAATTGGACTTGTATTTCTGTCATACAGTCAGACACGTAGCGCCGTTTATGGCACCAGCACCATATATGGTACCCCCACGTTCGGGGACTGTGGTGGTGGTGCCATATATGTTACCCCTACCCATGGCCATGGGTGCCGGCACCATATATGGTACGAAATCTGTACAGAGTGGTACCATTTATCGTACCGGTACCAGTACCAAAGCGAAGGTAGGGGTACCTTATATGGTAATATGGTACCACCACGGTGGCCTAACATGGGGGTACCATGTATGGTGCCACCAGCCTAGGTACCGGTACCATAAACGGCGTTGAGTGCCTGACTGTCATATGTGTCTTGTTTACAGTTCCAGAAGCTGAAGCGTGTGGTGAAAACGAGAAATGGCTTGATTGTGCTGGCTGTGAAAGGACGTGTGAAGACAAGGACCCAATGTGTACAATGATGTGCCATCCTGCAAGTTGTCAGTGCATCGTGGGGTTTGTACGTCACGAAGGCGTCTGCATTGCCCAGGACACTTGTCCAACGGGTTATATAGGTACAAGTGGACTTACAATGCTGTCATGTGTGTCTTGTTTTTAGGTCCAGAAGCTGAAGTGTGTGGTGAAAATGAGAAATGGCTTGATTGTGCTGGCTGTGAAGGCACCTGTGACGACAAGGAGCCAGTCTGCATAACTATGTGCCAGCCTGCAAGTTGTCAGTGCATCGAGGGGTTTGTGCGTCACAAAGGAGTCTGCATTTCCCAGGACACTTGTCCTACAGGTTATATACCCTTGGACTAGAGACCTGCGCGGACCTTTTTTTCGCTGACCTACATATATGTACTGGCCCGAAATGAGAACCCAATCCTTGTGGCTCAGCCCGGCTGAAATCCTCCGGAAATCTTATGTTGGGCGACCAGGCCCAGCCCGTGCAGGTCTCTTTACCTTGAACTTCTATTTCTGTTATGTGTGTCTTGTTTCCAGGTCCAGAAGCTGAAGAGTGTGATGAAAATGAGAAATGGCTTGATTGTGTTGGCTGTGAAGGGTCATGTGAAGACAAAACCCCAGTTTGCCCAGAGAAATGCAACCCCGCAGGTTGTGAATGCATCAAGGGGTTTGTGCGTCATGAAGGAGTTTGCATTCCTAGTGATGACTGTCCTAAACCAGAGATAGCCGAGGAAGGAACGCCAGAATCAACTGATAGAAGTAAGACAGGTTCTGAGGAACCGCTAGAACCAGAAACTGTACCCAAGTCTGAAGACACAGAGACTGAAGTTGAGGAAACAGACCCAGAACCTTCTGCGGAGGTAGAGTCTGAACCGGCCACTGAACCAGAACCAGAGACAAAGCCGGAAGACCAAGAAGTAGATGACTCAGAGCTGTCACATGAACAGAAGGAATCTGCTGATAAGGAAGAAGTTGAAGAGGACCAAACAGAGCCACAATCTCCAGATGGAGATGTAGATGAATCGGAACCTAGTCTAGTTGATGAGGAAGCTGAAGCTGAGATTGATGATTCTGAATTGTCTCATGAGCAAGGAGGTAAGAAGGAAGCTGAAGAGCCAGTTGATGAGGATGGACCGAGACCAGTGGATGAAGAAGCTGAAGATGAACCAAAAGTGGAGTCTGATGTCACCAAAGATGCTGAAGAAGCAGAGGTAACCGAAACTGAACCTGAAATGAAGGAAGATGATGAAACAAAACCAGATGATGATGAGGAAGATGGTAAGCCGGAACCTGAACCAGAGCCTGAGGCCGCTGAAGACCTGGAGACTGATGAAGGCACCAACAAACCTGGTGAAGTGGAACCTGAGGTGTATGCAGGCGTAGATGAAGAGATCAACACCGATGATGTCAAATCTGACCCCGACATCGAGAAAGAGACTGAGGCTGTAGCAGAAGAATTAGACCAGGATGACAGCGGTCCTTTTGATGAAGAGCTGATCGTCACAGCAGTTGATGAGGAAGTTGTAGCAGAGAACACTGAAGATGCAGCAGGAGGCATCGGAGATGATCCAGATGAAGTAGCCAAACTAAAGCCTGCCAAACGAACTCGCTCAAAACTGGTGCAGCAGACGATCAGCACTACTGAAGGCGCACTGTCATGCAGCAAATACGAAGTTGTCAATGCCTGCGGCAATCTATGTGAACCAACATGCGAGTCTTATGATCAGCCTGATACCTGTGATGGAATCTGTGCTCCTCCGGCTTGTCAATGCATCAAAGGTTTTGTCAGACATGGAACGAACTGTATCAAGCCTGACCAGTGTCCACGTATGGAGCAGCCCATTGAGTTTTGTGTTTTTGTAGTCACATTGGTATTTCAGAAAGATGCGACCTACCTTGCAGACAGGGCTGCTATGCTGTTCAGACACAAGACGGGTGTGCAAAGTGTGCCTGCACTTCGGTTGACATTCCTGAAGGCAAGAATTCTCCCTGTCCAGACGCCATGTGCGCTGGCCACTGCGAAACAGCCAGGAACCCTGAAACTGGATGTCTGGAATGCTTCTGCACTGAAGGAGATGACGAAGCTGGTTCAAACTTGAATGACTGTACCATCAACTCTAAATCAAAAATTAATTTCAGCTGTCTACACTATCCGATTGCCTGTGGTCAGTCCACTTCCTTCAGTTACTCATCTCTGCATAGACTATGAAGAGGGTGCGGATTTGACCTTCTTTGATACTCCGACTGGTACTGCTTTACAAGTTCATAAGTCAGTTAGCTGATTAGCGCATTTCCAGCTGGAAAACTGACAGCAACCGTGTCCACAGTCTCAAGAGGGACGATCACATGGACTACACTGACTAAGCTGCAGTGGAACCCACCAAGCATGGAGCAGAAATGGAAAACAATTAATGACATTGATTTTGTCCAATTGTCAGCCAGAGCACTGAACCAATGCCCCTGTGAAGAGCAGAGCCCTGGAGTTGTACTGCAACACATCAACTGGAACTGCCCCACTCTCGACTGTGATTGGCTAGGAGGCGAAATAGGTAGACACACAGCAGCCATTAATACTAACATTTTAATGGCTTTTTGCTGCAGTTATTTGCTAGTATCATACATACAAGGTGTCCCACACTAAGTGTTCCAAGTTTGACTGTTAGCAGCACCTGACTATGTGAACGAAATTCATAGATGCCTGTCAATATTTATTGAAAGACTTAGTGTTCATTCAACAAAACATGAAATCAGTGGTTTTCGAAGTGACCCACCCAGTCAATTTGAACTGAGCCACATCAGACCAGAGGATTCGATCTGAAAACTGATCGTTGTGATGTGATCTTTCTGTTCCAAGAACCACTAGCAAATTCCAAGAGACTATCCAGTCGTCTTTGTTCACCTCTGCTCAGTTCGACAGCCATGGACGATAAGGTCGCGAAGCAGCAGTTTTCAGGGTGCGACAAACTGTGCCATCTGAAACTGCAGTGAAACGCGCCTTCAGGCACCCAGTCGACTTCTTTGGTGACTGCCTTATTGCTTGCAAAACTCAAAAGCACTCACTTTGAGCCATTTCCGCCTCCTCTATGTCTATCACTTTTGCTGAGCTTGCTGCAAATCCAGTTTATTAGTCACAATAACGCTTTAACATCAAGGAAATCGCACAGAATATCTTGAACTAAGTGAAACTAACCCTTTAAGCAACTGACATAGCTGAAAATTGGCTGGCATCTAAGTTACCCAGCACTATATTTGGGTGAAGTATGGTTGAATTCTGTTCACTACTAACAATCAAACTTGGAACACTTAGCGTGGGACATGCTGAGGTACCAAAACTGGGTCTGCCCCACCCCATTTCATAGCCATAGCCTACCACCCTCACCCTCACTGAACTGTGAATGAGATAAAGGTTGGCAAAAAATTTTAACCAACCTATGCAATCCATGCTCCTGTTGAAGGCAAATCTAATGTTTGCAGCTAATTTGACCAACTTACTGACAGCTGCAAAGCTGGCTTTTGCATCAACAGCTGCCGAAACTCAAGACCCGTTCACTATTTCCAAGATGAACTTGGTGCTAGAGCACGGTAGAAAGGAAGAGCGAATTCTATCGGTCAGCCATGTGAGCCGTGTGAACCCAGTCAGTGAGGAAGATTTCACCTGCTACAAAGTGCAGCGCAGCGAACTCTTTCAAGATTACGGCTCTGGCGAATCTTTGTGGCGCAAGTTTTTGTTAAGGAGATTCTTTCTCTGATTACCTGCCGCAATGTAGTTTGTTCTGGTTTACAGTAGAAACCACGGAAAGCATACGATTTTCCGTGAGACACGGAAATTAGTTTGAGGCCTTTCTGTGTTTAAGGATAGGGCGTTCCGTGACCTAATTGCTGCTGGCCGCCCAAATGCTCATTAAGACGGCCAATTTCCGTGACCTGCATTTGGCTTAAAGCGTTGGTCCGTTTGTCCGTGGTTGATGGAAAATCTTATGATTTCCTTGGTTTGTACTGTACTTACTAAATGCTGACAATGTGTGAATATTTTCAAACGTGCGCCTATTTACGACGAAAAGCTGCTATTTTGTTTTTGTAATGGGACGTGAAACAGGGGTCATAGCGCAGTGCGGTGCCCGGTATTTTTGAAACGACGACAAATTAGCCTTCTAAGGACAGTTTAAAGCGTTCTGAGCTAAAAAATTTACAGTTCACACGATTTATAATT
This sequence comes from Sabatieria punctata, assembly GCA_030248155.1. NCBI lineage: Eukaryota > Metazoa > Nematoda > Chromadorea > Araeolaimida > Comesomatidae > Sabatieria > Sabatieria punctata. The sequence continues at coordinate 15,852 of JASANB010000017.1, read as the reverse complement.
CTGACTAATTTTTTCCTCCTAAGTCGACCGGAAACACCCAACTACTGTTGTTTGGTATTGGATTTTCAGAATGTGTATGTGTATACACATTCACTATCAAATGTGTATGGTAATTTATGCATACTCATCCGGAAAAACAATGTGTATTTTTGTAAATGGTAAATGTGTATGTGTAGTATGTGTATATACAAACAACAGTACACCCAACCTACACCTGGGGCCTGTTTCACCAATGTATAATTCGTCACAAATCATCACAAATACAAAGATTTTTTTGATGAAACAGAATCAGTCCCGTTTCTATTTGTATTTGTATTTGTGGTTGTAAAATCTGCTTTGTATTTGTAAATTGGTGAAACAGGCCCCTGGACACGTACTGCATAATTTGCTGCCCTCCGATCATAACTGAACTAACATCTCGTCCGTCCGTGCAGTACGTCATCTCGTCTGTCCGTGCAATACGTAGGCTGGAAAGTCCAATAAACTGGTAATGGCTAGGGATGCTTCTTTTAAGCTGCTTGCGTGGCTTGCACAACGACAGACAAATATAAAACGACGTTATTATTGTCTTTTGTCAGCCTCTGGAGGTTCATAAAATCCACTCAACCTAATCACATCCTGTCCCTGTATGCAGTTAAGTTACCTTTTAGTACCACTCTATTACTCTATAGGTATCAGCTTCGGCTGTTCACATAAGCATCTTTAAAAATGAAGCTTCTTGCGCCATTGATTGCGCTGCTGTTGTCGAGCTGTTTGCCGATAGAGGCAAAACATCTAATAAAGAGGGTGATGCTGCTGGACAGCTATACACCGGCGGAGATTGGCGTCCATCAGAAATTAGCTGAATTACGTGAATTGAAGAAGCGGCTTCTGAATGTGATTATTAAGAACGTTCAAAAGAACGTTCTTGAGATGGCTACTTACTTTCCTGTTGATCTCGCTCCTTTCTGAGTGATCTCGAAAATTGCCTGCTTTTTGAACGAATGAAATATCGAGCGTGTCCTAACGTAATGCGTGCAAAAACTGCAAGAAACACCAGAGAGTCTCTTCAAAAATCAAGCAAATGATACAAGGAAAGCGCCAGACATGTAGTTGGGGAATAAAAGGGCCGCCCGCCAAAGCCCGATTTTTCGGCAAAAGCCCCCTCCTCCAGCGGATGTTTGGGGGACCTGAAAACCCACTTTTGGGTTCCAAAGTAACAAAGTTTTTGTCCTGACAATACATTCTGCGGCACAAAATTCTGTTTTCTGTTTTCGCCTAGCCTAGAACCCAAAACAGGGTTTTAGCTTTGCAGTGCTTAGAAACTCTGGTCAGGTTTTTCGGTTACTTTTAAACCCTGATTAGGGTGCTTTTAGGTTACTTTTCAACCCTGATTAGGGTTTTAGCTTACTTTGAAACCTTAGTGTTTTGGAACCTATGGAACCCTAAACAGGCTTTTTGTAAGGCTAGAAATCCTAAATAGGGTTTTAGGTTACTTTGAAACCCAAAACAGGGTTTTTAGGTTACTTTAAAACCCTAATCAGGGTTTTCAGGTTACTTTGAAACCCTGATTAGGTTTTTCGGTTACTTTTAAGCCCTGATTAGGGCTTATAGGTTACCTTGAAACCTTAATTACGGTTTTCAGGTTCCTTTGAAACCCCAAACAGGGTTTTTGTAAAGCTTAGATAGAAATCCTAAATAAGGTTTTCAGGTTACTTTGAAACTTTAAACAGGGATTTATAACTGGTTAGAAAGGCCACAGAGTGTTTCCAGGTTGCTTAGAAACCCAAAAAAAACATATAAACTGCATTGAAATCACAAAATTGGGGTTTTCAGTAATCTTACAACTACTGTTGCTAAGTAAATTATAATTATAATTTTAATTATATTTTTTAGAAATTTACTAATACAAGTAAATTATTTGGTAAGTAAATTATAATTAAATTAAATTTCTACGAAAACAGGAAAAGTTAATTATAATTATAATTTGTAAATTATACTTACCACAAATAGTTTACTTAATTTACTTAAAATATACTTAATTTACTTACACAAGCCTAGCTATTGCTGAACCTTTTTGGCAGCATACAAGTGCTGCGTGTCGCGTGAGTCGTGAGTGTCTGCTTTCGGTGTCTATACCTTTCAATAGCAAGCCATACGTACTTACAGTACAACTTTCCTCCCGCCCGCAAAACCGCATTTCGTCTTTGCGCTTGTTTCTCTTAATCTGCCACAAAACAAACTACTCCAATTTATCCACCAAGCTAAGTGTGGATATTAGGTACTTTTCAGCAGTTTTGCTGTGCGATAGCATATGTTCAGTCTCACAGGCTTTATCTGTTGTGGACGCAAGCAGAAATTGGCTGGAAAGCCTCTTGAGATTGAGGTTTTAATTCTGATGAACTGTCATTATTACTGTTGACAGACATGGGCTATCATTTCGGCTGAGGGGTGATTCAATTTCAAATTCTGAGGGGGCTGGCTGGAGGGGGTAGCGGCGGCTAATGGGTGGTTGAGAGAATGGTAAACCAAAAAGTCCGATTTTTCGCTAGATTTAAGGTTTTTGGCTTATTTTTTCGTTTAAATAGGTTGAAATAAGGTAGTCTGAGCTCATTCACACCTAACCTAGGCAAACTTTTTTTCTTAAAAAAATCTATAAGGGGTAGTGGTAGCCGGAGGGGCGGTAATTCAGAGCCTGAGTTGGGTAAACCCCCCTCACCCTCAGCCCCTTTGGTCCGAGTCTGTTGTTGACTAAACCTGTGACCCCCTTGTTTGGTTTTCATTCTAGCTAACTGTTATAGCATCCTTGCTTGGAGGAAGCAAAGCTGAAGGTGTTAGACGCCAAAATCAGGCCTATTTTAAATATACTTAATGTACTTAATTTAATTAAATCTGGTAAGTAAATTATAATTAAATTAAATTTCTCTCAGATATGGTAAGTAAATTTTAATTTAATTATATTTCTCTGGGCATGTGGTAAGTAAATTATAATTTAATTATATTTAAAATAAATTTACTTAGCAACAGTACTTACAACTGAAAACAGGGTTTTGCGCATGATTTAGAATCAAAAGTAGAGTTTTCTGGACCATTTTCTACGTAGTTTCAAAACGCATTTCAAACTGAATTTTATCGCTGAAACTCATATTCAATAAGTACAGGGTGTCTCAAAAAAAATGATCACATTTCTTTTTACTGCCATTTCCGCAAATTTTGAGCAAATAGGCTGAAATTTGGATCATAAGTGCCAAAATTCGGGGAATTTTATGTGTTAAAGTTTGGTGCACTAGGCTTGACTCATACCCGAGAAATTTCAAAAAAAGTGAAATTTGGTAATTTCAATAGTGAAAGCCGGTCACCGAAAAAATGATCACATTTCTTTTTACTGCCATTTCCGCAAATTTTGACCAAATAGGCTGAAATTTGGATCATAAGTGCCACAATTCGGGGAATTTTATGTGTTAAAGTTTGGTGCACTATGCTTGACTCATTCCCGAGAAATTTCAAAAAAAGTGAAATTTGGTAATTTCAATAGTGAAAGCCGGTCACGAAAAATGGAAACATTTCCTTTTCCTGTATCTTTTCTAATTTTTGTCGGAATTGGATGAAATTTGGAGTGTAAACGCAGAAGTTCAGGGTAATTCGTGTGTAAAAAGTTGACGCATGAACTCCAACGCTATCGTTAGAGTTTAGGCGATAATGTAATGTAACGCTTTTTCGGTGACCGGCTTTCGCTATTGAAATTACCAAATTTCACTTTTTTCTAAATTTCTCGAGAATTAGTCAAGCCTTGTGCACCAAACTTTAATACATAAAATTCCCCGAATTTTGGCATCTATGATACAAATTTCAGCCTGTTTGGTCAAAATTTACGGAAATGGCAGTGAAAAGAAATGTGATCATTTTTTTGGTGACCGGCTTTCACTATTGATTTAACAAATTTCACTTTTTTTGAAATTTCTCGGGAATGGGTCAAGCCTAGTGCACCAAACTTTAACACATAAAATTCCCCGAATTTTGACACCTATAGTCCAAATTTCAGCCTATTTGGTCAACATTTGCGGAAATGGCAGTAAAAAGAAATGTGATCATTTTTTTTGAGACACCCTGTAGCTTAAGCGCAAAACAGGGTCCTGTAGGATTTGTGGCATCAATATTTCCTTTTTAAGGCATTTTCTTCAAGCGGAACAGTGTTTCTAAAGCATTTTAATGCAAAAACAGGGTTTTTAACCATTTTTCGGTTCAAAATTGGGTTTTATAGCTATTTTTGAGCCAAGAATCGCAAAAAATGTGGGCAATTCTCACTTTTCACCCCAAAAAAGGTCAGCAAAGCCCACTTTGGACTACAGTTGTCTGTATATATACATATACATATACATTGTTTGCATAATATACATAGTTTTTGGTTTGCATACATACATATACATATGTATTCGATTTTCCAATATGTTTTATACATATGCAAACGAACCTAATATGCAAACGGTTTGTATATTTCCGTTTGCACATTATTATCTGTTTTATTTTACGTAAAACCAACGTACTGTACCAAAATTTCGCTCCCAATTTGGCCTTCTCTTCCATATAATTCAGAAGTTTAGTGCTTGCTTTTTGGATAGGTCAAATTAATCTGCTTGCTACTAAATTCAGTGTTGGCCATAAAAAAGACCGCCTGGCCTTTTTTCGAGTTTTCTGAATAATTTCAAATGGTCCCCATTCTGTTAATTTTCAACCAAATGAAAAGATTTTTTGGCACGGTTATTATTATTTGCTAAGAGTTTGTTTTGGCCAAGTCCTAGCCTGGAATAGCTCAGCTCTCTAGCACAACCGGTTAAAATCTGGCGAATTTTTAGCTTCAGTCAAGGTGAAAAATTAGCATTCTTAAAAATGGTCAGTTCATTTGGGAAGGGGATAACTCCAGGCTACAGAAGACTAGCAGGCTAGAACTTGACCAAAACAAACTCTTAACAAATAATAATAATAATAGTGCCAAAAATCGTTTCATTCGGTTGAAAATTCACAGAATGAGGGCCATTTGAAATTATTCAGAAAACTCGAAAAAAGGCAAGGCTGTCTTTTATTATGGCCAACACTGTATATTGGTTAGACTATGCCACTGTTTGGTGTGAGGAAATGAAATGTTGCAAATCATTTTCTTATTGTTCAAGCCCTCAGGTTCAAGTATTTCTCATGGAAATGAAAAATTACTAGAGCGAACCTAAATACCGAATAGGTTTTCTCTTTTGTAAGACATTTCTTGCTTGAAATTCACTGGTTTCTCAAGGCTAAAGTAGTTTGAACTCATTTAGCAATATTATTGCACACGAATTCTGACTGAAAAATTAGTTTTGTGCAAAATTCTGAAGTTTTATGAAAATATACAAATATGCAAAAATATGCAATAATTCTATTTTTGTTTGCATATGTATATATACATATTCATATACATTTGAACCTACTTTCTATATATACATATACATATACATATATATATATATTTGAAAATCCTAATATTTGCCATCTGTACTTTGGACTTGGTCCCAAAACCCTATTTGGGATTTGAAAAAGCCCCCACGGAAAAACCCAGCGACATGGATGGAAAGCGCAATTGAAAGCGTATTCAAAGCTGACTAATCCTCTTTTGTCTCAGAAAACGCTTGCCAACCTAAAACCTGCGAAATCCGTAAAGTTAATGGAATGGCCATATAAACCACTAAGCTAAGCACTTTGTTTTTAATTAAAAGCACAAAGCAGAAGCTTAACAGAGCTTAACACTATTCTAAGCTAAGCGAAGCGAAGTGCGGGGGCTGATGCGCTTAGTTTGATAGCTCTGCTGTTGGAGCCAGCAACCTAAAATGAAGATTCTTAGAACACCACTTGTTGTTCTTCTGTTGACAAGCTGTTTGTGCAGTGAAGCTGAACACCAAACGAAGAGATTGATGGTTGGTCGTCCACCAATACACACTGAAGGAGGTTGTGCACCCGAAGCAAGTGAGGTTGCGTAAACTGAAGAAGAAACTTTTGGATCTGATTCTAAGAAATCTTCAAAACACGGTTCTCCAGATTGCTACCTACTTTCCTGCTGATCTAGCTGCTTTTCGGTAATCATCCTTCATCACGCTTTTCAAATTGTAAAATGTTGCTATCACTGCCGATCCGATACGATCCGATGTGCGGGGGCCTTACGGCCTGCGATCAGACTCGAGGTCCATTCCGCTACCCCCGTGATTCGTCATCTCGGACGTTGCCTTTCTTTCACTGCCAGCCACTCCTAGCCATGCTGCTGGGCGCCGGTCACCAGGAGGGCGGCCGGCGTGTCGATGCCATGATGCTGACAGCTCCCGACGGCCGCCGGTGCCCCATATGCCAGAGGGCTCCCAGCATAGTTGGTTTCTCAGACAGGTTCTGACATCGTAGATCTTCTTCCCAACGCGGCATGCTTTGTGGAGCGGCTTCGGTGCAACGGCAGATCCAGTCGGTTCCCATTTTACCTACTAGCTGTCACCAGCTTTCGGTGGCCTGGGTGGAGCTTTATGCCGACGACCAACTCTTTTCGGCAAGAAACTTGCGCGCCGAGAGGATGAGCGCACGACGTCGCGCACAGTGGCCATGCGGCCTAAACCACTACACCAACTGTGCCGGCCTGCTATCACTGCCGTTTGAGGTCGAAAATGTTCATCATTCGCCCAAAAAGGCAAACTCTTTTTTTAACTACAACAATCTATTCAACAAAACGGCTTGCAAGTTTCCTGAACTGCAGCAGTGAATGGAGTGAACATAATGAGAACAATCATCAACTCCGTGTACGTATTTTTATTGAAATGACATATGACAGACCATACATGCAACAGGTCATCCGCCGAAGGGGGACGGGGGTTGGGGGGTCTGGCGCCGGCCGGGGGGTCTGAGCCAAAATTTTGGGAGGGGGTTGGACACTAAAAAACGCTCAAAAATCTAAAAAAATCGCAGTTTTTGGGCTAAAAATCGCCAAAAATGGCTAATTTGGGCTGAAATACAGCTAAAAAGTGCTGCTTTGCAGGCGATTTTGGCAATTTTTTTGTCTGAAATTGTAAAAAAATTGCAAAAATTTGCTCAAAAATTTACTTGCCAGAAAATGGGGGGGTCGGCGAAATCGTGTCGGGTGGTCCCCATCCGGAGGAGGTCTGATCTAAGTCGGGTGGGGGTCAGACTGTCAAATAGGATTTGACGTTGTTGGTCAATTTTTGTTATTTGAGTTTGCCGCAAATTCTAACACTGCATCGTGTCGGTTCTTGTTCGTGTTGGATCCCATTGACCCATTTTGTGTTGAATTTTGGTTTTTGCGCTAGTGATTAAACGAGAAAACTGACGAGGTGGAGAGCGGTCGTGTGTTTAGTTCTGGAGTAGCAGCCGGGTCTGTCGTGTCGGTCAAAGCGACGGTACAGCCACACTGGTAGTAAGAAGTTGCGCAGCCACACAGCGTGATAATTGGTGCCCATCGTGCGTCGTCCATTACCGGTCAGTCCCGTGCCTGCGCCAGTGTAGAGATGGCTCCGCGTCGCAAGGACAAGGCACGCGCTGGCAAGAAACACGCTTCTGCTCCGACTCGTCGTTCTAGCAAGTAGTTGCTTTCTTTACTTTTGTTTGGTGGGAGGTTGGAATTAGTTGCTTCCATTCCCATGGCTTCTAAATCACTAGATCAACCTGTTGTTCCTAAAACTAGAGAGCAAAAACGCAAGTACCTTGAAGAGCAGTGTCAAAATTTACCAAAGCGAGCAGGCGAACTATTCGATAAATTGACTGAATTTCATTTGCGCGTCTCTAAGGATGCGGCACTTTTTAAAGACGACAGTGTGAAAAATGAGTGCGCCGAGCTTAAGTCGGACTTGTTGGCAGTGCAGAGCGAGCTGATTTGTGTGCGAACTGATTTGTTGCCTCTTTTATCTGGTGGGGAGGAGGAAACTGAGTCTTTCGATCGTTCTTCAAAAAATCTCACTAGCAAGCTAGAAGAGGCGCTAAGTCGAATCGACTCCCTTCGCAGCCAGTTTGTCGCTGAGAGCCCTACTCCAAAGTTGAAACAGGCCTCAGTTCGAGTGATTTTGGTCAACCCGGGGCAGAGCCAAAGCCTGTCTCCTTTGCTTCTTTATTTGAAGAGCATGTTTTGCGGGTTGATGAAAAGTTTGCTCGGTTGCAGCTAGAATCAGAAAAGCGGCTTGCTAAAATGCATGCTCTGGTAGAAGGAGTCATAGGCTGATGGTTGGGTTGGCGGCATCCAGAACTGCTACCACCGCAGCCACCTTCTTTCCAACCAACTCTCGGATATGGAACAGCCTACCACCTGAGGTTCCGGAGTACGGTTTCAATGCGTTTTATCGTTTTGTTCAAAGTGACCAGGGCCCGTATTCATAAAAATATCCTAAGCTTAGGACAACCTAAGGCGCTTAGGACGTCCTATTTGGCCGTAGGATATCCTACGAGTATGACATCCTACGCCGTATGATAGGATTATTCATAAAACAGTTTAGGATATCATACTCGTAGGAAATCCTAAGCGCCTTTTATTAGCAGTTTGAGCCACCGCCACGCGACATGTTTAGGAGGGAAATTCAAATTTGACTTCATGTTTTGTTGTTGGCACTGACCGGAAGCCCAAGTTTGAGTCTAGAAGTAATCATTTCTGTTATGTAACCGCAATTTAGCCGTTTTTTCAATAATACAGAGCAAACGGTTTATGAAAGTAAAAAGCTAAGAACACTTCATTTCCAATGAAAACATGACTATTTTATATGTTTACTGCTAATTTCAAGTTTAAAATTATGTTTTCTAGCCGAGATATTGGTAGACAGGCAACCAAGAGTGTTATCGCATGCAACGCACGCTAAAACCTACGTCCTAAGCGGCCGTAGGTAGCTCGCGACCTACCTAAGGTTTTCGTCCTACGCCGTAGGATTTCCTAAGAGCGGCCATCCTAAGCAAAGTTTTATGAATTGTCCTACGGCCCGCGCGGCGTCCTAAACGGCCAGATTTAGGAAATCCTACGTCCTAAATTGTTTTATGAATACGGGCCCTGTTCTCAAATGTTTTATGTCGATTGTCTAGTTCTTTCGTAGTGCACAAGCTTAAGTTTTGTTACCCGACTAGTTTTAATTGATTTCTATTTCTCGGCCGTTTACTGTGCTTGCATGGTGTAGGCTATAGACGAGAATAAACTGTACTGTATGTTGATTCAGAACAACGACATTATGAGCATATCTCTTTACTGCAAAAACAGCACGCTGAACAGACCCAGTTGGCGCAAAAACAATTTGAATGGGCTGTCAACCATTTTGATTATTTGGGTAAACAGCAAGATCGCCGTTATGATGATCAGGTTAATGCGCTACAAGTACTGTTATTTTACTACAGTATAGCAAAACAAAAATTAGTAATACTAGTGGTATCCGGTTGACACAGACCACTCCTGTGCATGTCTAGAAAAACCCAGAGTCTAGTCCACGGCAGATGTCCTTCTCCTTACGTCTATTCAAGATATGCGGGCACACCTTAGACATCGTGAAATTTCATTTTTTGGGTCAATGTCAGAGCGACTAGGAGAGAGCGATGAGCGATGCCGTTGCAAAACAATAGACACAGATGGGGTATCTCTCAGAATAACAGTGCGGAATCGTGATTGCATGTGCAATAAAATATCGTGAAATTCCATGTCCTTAAGACATAACGCAGACATAAGGGAGGAAAACGAAGACATAACGAAGACATAACGCAGACAAAAGGTGTTATGCAAAGATTGCAAAAGCAAACAATTTGAGGCGTTTTGTGTGATAAATAAAGGTATAAAGCAGAGTAGATGCACAAAGTAACAATGTGTAACCTTATTTATGCAAGCTGATCTAACAGTGTTACACTTCAGTCAGTTGCTGGGCACGATGACCGCCGACACCGGTCTGTCAATGTCTTTAATTGTTTGTGAATCAGACGTGGTAGAAATTTGTTGACAGGTGGCGGACAGTTGTCAAAAATGGGTGCCATTTAAGACAGAGTACGGGCAACAGCTTGACCTTGCATTGTCGGCTAGCCGTCACTCAACGATCGTCCGACAGCCGTCAAAACTGGAAGCCATTAAATGCAGTATAGGTGTTGGCTTGACCTTGCATTGTCTGCCGGCTAGGAGGCCGGTGCAGTCTCCAAGTTTCTTGCATTCCAAGCGCCTGCTCCTCGGCAACCCCCCATTCCCGATCCCCCCTTTCATACATGTACTAGGGGGTTTGGGGGGGTTACCCCCCTGCTGGAAAGGCCAAACCCCCCTCACCCCCCCCCCCCCCCGAGACAGGTTAAGGGACCCCTCCCCTGACCAAAAAATACAAGTACTAGTAGTGGCTCCAGTATTAACAAACTGGGTCAGAAATCACTAATTTTTAGCCTAAAATTCACTTGAAAAGCCTTTGGAAACCGAATTTGGCGTTTCCACTGCTGATGTTTAAGAAAAATCGGTGTTTTTGGAAGCTCTTTTTGTCATTTTTTGCTTGTTTTTAGCTTTAAAACGCTATTTGGCAGCTTAAAATAGCGATTTTTAGGGTCCTTACTGAGAAAAACGTGCTAAAAACGCATTTTTAGGCGTTTTGGAGCTTTTTGAAATTTGGGACCCCCCACCTGGGCGAAACCCCCCTCGACCCCCCACCTGACGAAACCCCCCCCCTACCCCCCTCCCCCAGGTCGGCCCGGAGCTGTTACATGTATGCCCCCTTTACCCGCCAACCAAAGGCAAGCAGGCCGTTCATTCCTCACCCCCAATTCCCTGTTCCAGCTCCGGCCCCCAATTGGAAATGGGCCTTCCTGGCCGGCGTCTATTGGAAATAGGCCTTCCTGACCGGCGCCCATTGGAAATGGGCTTTTGTGGCCGACGCCCATTGGAAATGGGCTTTCCTGGCCGGCGGCCGGCGCCTATTGGAAATGGGCTTACCTGGCCGGCGGCCGGCGCCTATTGGAAATGGGCTTTTGTGGCCGCCGCCCATTGGACTCGATTCAAACATGGACTAAAAAGATTGGAGTGACTGTTGCTGCGAGCTGGACATTGGCCATGGGAGAATGTCACACGGTCGATGTCTATAACAAAGGCATGGGGTGCGTGAGTGAATCGCTTCTTGTCTGTGCAAATGTTGGATAGCATTTTTCAGAGGGTTTGACCTGTCTGACCAGCGCATCCAAGCAACAGCGTACCACATAAAGTCACCCCGATGGTACATGCACATCCTGTTCCAGGCAAAGCGCCCATAGCAACTAAAGCGAGCCGTAGCTAGTTGTTTTTCCTGTGGACAATGGACATCGTGTTTCTGAACGCGTACATCTTGTACATGGAGTCGCGCGACCCACAGCTCTCTGCGCATGCGAGATTTCCGCATGATGGCCCTCACGGGCATTGTGCAAATGGCTACCTCGATCTCGGCGGGTCCTACGGCCAATGTCAGTCCCCAGTTCCCGACCAAAGCAATGCTGCAGGCCCTGCTGCCTCGAATTGCGCCCATTCTGCAGAAAGGCGCCAACCCTGATGGACCCTCAGACTATGAGATAAACGCCTGCGTCTAAGTCTATCTAAGGCGCATATCCCCTGCAGGATGACCAAACAGCATCGCTGCATCTGCCACCAGAATGAGCGTAAGACAGCGTTCACCACATGCTGGCTCTGCAAAAGACCGCTTTGCTTGGGTATGCCCCGTTGTCTAACGCCCTAATGTCTGCTGCAATTTCTACATTCTAAAGCTTTTAGGCACCTGCTGGGCCCGGTTCCATTCAATTCCCGGTGACTTAGCTGGTGGGATGAGAGTCTCCACGCAAAACGCTACCGGTCTAAGGCACGCACCCCCTCCTGCAAACCCATCCACTGATTGATCTCTTCAACTTGGCTGTGGTTCTTTACCGACCTTGCTGGCTGTGTTCTGTACTGCTACCGGTTGTGACCTTTTGGCCACCTGGCTTGTCTCTCTTCTGTACTGCGATGACGGCTTGTGCTTTTTCGGCCAGTTGACTGTGTCTTTGCTGTGTTTTTGGCGATGTCGCCACCTTCTGTTTATGTTTTTTGTCTTAACCTTTGTCCTAAGAGCTTTGCTGTGGCAAAAAGTGATAAGTGCTGCTTTACAACAGTGATCTGTCTGTGCAACTGTCGTTTGACCATTTGTGCTATTGTTGCTTCACTGTTTTATGCCTGTTCGATCTCAGTTATGCCCGTCCTATCTCAGTAATTGATTTGTTCCCGGTTCGCTCTTGTTGCCACATGAATAAATCGTTTATTGCAAATAAATCACTCCTCTTGATCTTTCCGCAACCATCCATTTTCGAAGCACAAGCTGTTTCTTTGTCTCTACACAAACACCGCTTTTCAACTCACTGGCAGTTTGTCTCGTCTTCCTGAACTTTTTTCTACACCCTCCTCTAAAACTGAAAACCAAAAACCTCTAAAAGTCAATACTTTGTAATTTCTCAACCATGTCTCAACTATGTCTTCGCCTATGTCTCAATTATGCCTCAACTATGTCTGTTTTGAGACATATGCAGTTCGGTATGTCTAAACCTACCATGTCTACGTTTTAGACATAAAACCCGATGTCCTTCTAGACATACTTTTTTTCCCCTAGACGTCAGATGTCTTGAATCCGGTATGTCGGGACCATAGGAGCAAAAGCTCCTAGGTCTGTGTCAACCGGTTTACTAGTAGTAAAATAATAGTAAAAAGTAAAATTAAGAGCCAATAGTAAAATAAAAATAAAATTAAATTAACGCAGACCGTCAATAGTAAAATTTTACTACTTTGTTACTAGTTTTTGGTGAATTCCAGCTGAATTCTTGATCAATTTTGCAATAAAAGATGTGTGGAAGCACTTTTGTCAGTCGAATTTCACGCATTTTGTCTCTAAACTTCTTGAAAACCTTGTATCATAATCAAAGTTAGCAACTATTTAGCACCAACAATAATTATTCATAAGATCTTGGCATTATTGATGCAAAATTTCCCCTAATGACTAGCAAAATCGTAGTAAAATAGTAGTAAAATTAGTAAAAGTATTAGTAAAACAAAAATTAGTAAAATTGGAGCTGCCTGGTAGTAAAACAAAAATAAAAATTAAATTGAAGAGCTGAATTTGTAGTAAATTTAGTAAATAGTAAAATAAAAATCCACTAGTAAAATAACAGTAGCTACAAGAACGTGTTGCCGCTTTAGACCGTCAGCCGCCTGTAATTCAGCTGCAACCGACTCCCGGCGGAAATCCTCCGAATCCTTTGGCTAATAATTTGGCCGGGTCAGTTCGCTTACCAAAGCTAGAGCTGAAGTCATTCTCCGGTGATATTTTTGACTGGAAAGCCTTTTGGGCCAGTTTTTCACAGACGATCGATTCTAATTCTAGCCTCAGTCGCTCGCAAAAGTTTTCGTACCTAAAGTCTGTGCTAACCGTTCTGGCCGCTAAACTGATTGATGGGCTTCCAGTGTCCGATGAGTATTACGCGGAGGCAGTCGAATTGCTCAAGAAGCATTATGACAACGACTTCGATGTCATTAGCGCGCACTATACTGCCTTAGAACAGCTCAGGCCGGTCGCCGACTCTTTTGAGGCGTTGCAGAATTTTTATTTGGCTGTAGAGAAGCATGTTCGTGGCCTGCAACAGTTAGGGCAACCGCCTAGCTCTGAAGCGTTTTTGGCATATACCTTGATGCGAAAATTGCCTGACCGCTTGCTGAAAGATTTGTCTAAAGAATTCGAGTCTGAACCTAACCGACTAAAGTGCTTGCGCAGCTTTCTGTTCTCTCAACTTCAGACTTCGAAATTTGTAAATCAATTTACGACTGCTAGTTCTGATAAGGGGAGCCGAACCCCTCTGTTTTCGGCAGGTACAAAAGCTAATTCAACACCTTACGTCTCATTCGTTGCTCGTTGAAGGCCCTCCCAACTGCCTTTTTTGTAAAGCCAAGCATTTTCCTGACCAATGTACGGTGCAGGCTACTTCCAAGCAACGCCACGAGTTTGCTAGAGCGAATAAGTTGTGCTTCAAATGCCTTCGAAGCGACCACTCCTTCAAGGATTGCCCAAATAAACAAAGAAAATGCTTCCACTGTCAGGGTACTAGTCACCACCGCTCTCTGTGCTCTGCTAAATTCGGTACTAAAGCTACGGAAGTTCGGAGAAGGGGCAATTGCTCGCGACCTACAGTATGTCAAATTATAGCCAAACGTCTTTGGCTGTGGCCGAAGCCACTACCGGAGATTTCCGCTTATAAGACCACCATAGTTAGAAGACCATGGTCTATAAATAGGTTTTTGTTTCCAGTTATAAGACCATGGTCTTCAAATAGGTGGTCAGAAAACTTGGTTTATAGACACCCATTTTCCAGTTAAAAGACCATGGTCTTAGTGTAATTGACCGATTTTAGCACACAATTAACTGTTTTTAAAGTGAACAAAAGCTGTCCATCGTTAGAAAACAAAGGCAGAAGTACATAATATAGATAAAACATTATTCTGATTTTTGTTTTGAACGCAGTACAGTACCTGCCATGCATCAACACAACCTTTCTTTTTGTAGTTTCAAGCAAAGTTTTACAAGTCAAGCGTAAACTGGTCAGGCATGTCTGGAACAGCCATTTATGTGAAAAACAAATTCACCTATTGGCCAAAAATCCTTTTTTTGCAATGAAATAACATTTTCCAGTTATAAGACCATGGTCTTCAAAAGGGCGCCAAAAAGTGACCCTAAATTTGGGCATTTTCCAGTTATAAGACCAGGTCCTTTAAGTGGAAAACTCCGGTAACTCTCAGTTTGTGCCTTCTAATTCTGTTTCAGTTTCGGCGCCTGTTGATTTCGTTGCTCCTTCTGTTGCCGAACAGTCGAAACCTACGACTGACCAGACTACGGTGTTAACGGTTGGTCAGTCAGCTAAGCACGTGTTTTTGCTCACAGCGTTGGCTCCGATCTTCAATGTGGACACCGGTCAAAGTGTACAGACGATACTTCTTCTCGATTCAGGCAACGGACGTTTTTGCGGACTCGGATCAGCCAGTCTCTAGCTCTTACTTCGTTAGGCATCGATAATTTCGCCGTCTCCGGGTTTGCGCAAAAATTTCGTTCGTATAAGTCGGCTCGTGTGCAGTTTGACTTGGGTCTGCGATCTGGCAAACGTCTTCGAATTTTGGCTACCCTCTGTGACCAAATCACCCAGCCAATTACGCATCAGCCGATTAGTCCACTTTCTTACCCTCAGCTAACTCAGTATGACCTTGCAGATCCTCTGGCGTTGGATCCTTAGATGGTTCCGGTGGACATACTTCTAGGCGCAGATTATTTCTTCGATATTCTTGCAATGGAGCCGCTAATTCGGCTTAGTTCCTCTCTCTTTCTAGTTAAGTCAGCACTCGGCTATATCCCGGCAGGTCAAGTGACGATAGATGCGTCCAGTATTGGCGACCCTGTCTCTGTCAATACTGTTATCTCCAAGCGCTTCGATTCAGTCGACAATGCTGTCCAACACTCTGGCAGCTAGACGCTGGGCATTCGGGAGTCTGGACAGAAGGTAGAGGATGAGAATGTCCAGGAAGAATTCAATCGCTCGATTTCCTACCTTCCAGAACAGGGCCACTACGAGGTCATCTATCCTAAGCGCTTCCGTGAGATTGTCGTCCAAGACAACTTCTACGTGGCTACTACATTAAAATGTTGTTATTTCTTTGACCGTAAGACTTGGACAAACAGTAAGTCACAGTTACAAGCTAATTTTTTACATTCTTTCCAGTCCTGTCCATACCTCATCCTTGTTTTATCTTTCTCACTGCCATCACTGAATTTTGGCCTTTCACTTCACATTCACGAAGCAGAAAATTTTACTTCCAAATCTATCCCCACCATTTTTAGA
>JASANB010000016.1:0-23569 GCA_030248155.1 Sabatieria punctata | reverse complement strand
GTGTTATAGATTGCTTGGCTTAAAGACAAACAGAAAATTAGTAGAATTCTTGAGAGATGGCCAGCGTAGCATTGAAATAATAACAAGCGTCTCTCCTTGAGTCTCACACGAAAAAATAATAGCACAACACTACATTATGTTGTATCTCGCGAACCCCCCTTCCAATCTTTCCCAAATTTTGCAATCTTTATATGAGCCTCTGGTATGAGCTTTCTTTACTAAATCTCTGTACTTTACCTTGACTGAATCCACCGTGGCGGATTTTTTTCTTTTTGTAGTTGAAAAACTAGTATTTTCAAAAAACCAATTGTGCATACTACTTATACAAGGTATGCGGACAGGATGCAGTACTGTCGAAACAGTACAGGTGTCTTTATTCCAAGGCAGGTACAGTACACACAGTATAGGATGTGAATTGGAGTAATTTTCAGACCGTTTTTACAAATAGTTTATATAAAAAGAAGAGAACTTCCTGAAGTAGATATCAGTGCCATTCTGAAGAAAAGTTTGAAGAGACTCCAGCGTGTAGTTGTCCAACACTTGTAGGAGCTGGTGGATTCTGTGCTTGACAGAAGCTCCCTTGAACTTAAACTTGTCGATGTACAGGTCGGTCACTACTCCATAGATACGTTCCAGATGTGCTTGTTGTTTTTTATGCTCTCCTGTCAAGTCGTCGGCGCGTTTTAGGATGTCCAATAATTCGTCGGTCATGAAACTTCCCTCTTGCATTGAGAGCTCGTGAACATTGCGAGGGGGCATGGGTATGGGCAAGTACCAAATATTCAAGTGTACCGAAGTATGAGTATTTTGGGTATACTTTTAAAACAGTAACTCCGACAACAGTCACAGTGGCTGGAAGAAGAGCGAGTACCCAAAGTTGAACAGCCAAAATAGCCATGCCTTGCGAGTTTGACGCCCTGAGCACCGGCACCATAGATAGAAGTGCCCCAGGCCTGATTAAGAGGTTTGCTGTTACTGAAGTTTTTAGTGACGATATGTATTATATTCACAAGTAACGCTTCCCTGCAGTAGCCCGGTTAGCTCAGTACGGCAGAGCGTTCGGCTTTTAACCGAAATGTCGCGGGTTCGATCCCCGTATCGGGCGAGTTTTGGCGCCGGAACAAGTTGGTAAAATACTTTTTTAGTTGCCGTTTTAACACATTTTCGTTCAAAAACTCAATCCTCTTGAAAATTTTTCGGAATTTATGTGTACGGAATGGCATGGTGCGCGTTAGAAGAACAACTTGATCATAGTCACGCAAAGCAAGTTCGGTATATCTTTTGAAAATGTAAGCAGTTCTATCATACATGTAACATAAACCTCGACTTAGACCCCCCGGATGGGGACCCCCCAGACGATTTCGCCGACCCCCCCCCGATTTTTTCGGCAAGTAAAATTTGAGCAAATTTTTTGCAATTTTTTTATTTTGGAGCATTTGCATACTCAAAATTGCCAAAATCGCATTCAAAACAGCACTTTTTAGCTGTGGTTTCAGCTCCAAATTAGCGATTTTTTGTAAAAAAAATCCTGCGATTTTTTAGATTTTTGGAGCGTTTTTTAGTGCCCAACCCTCCCCCCAAAATTTTGAGTTCTATCCTTCCCATCGTATCAAAACCACTGCAGTTCTTTACGTGCCATATAGTTGTTCAGGTAGCCAGAGGCAAACTGATGGACTCATCTCCATTAATGCTCCATTACTCTTTGTCTAATTTCTAATAAAGTCGCCTAGCTACGTCAGAAGAGACATTTTCTGGTCTGAAAGTAAACCAAACCAACTGGGGACAATGACTCTAGTGCTCAGTTTGCTGGGGACTGGTTTACAGGACTCAGCTTTTGACTGTACCAGATGGTACTGTACGTTCTGATAAAGTACCGCAGCAAAGAGCTCAACTCCAGTTTCTACCAGCTGTGCAGATGGCTTTGTCTGTTTGTGGTGGATTTGAGCGTCATGGCGGTGAGGAATTGGTGCCGTACTTTCTCCAATCCACCAAATGAATAACAGATGCTGCGCTTTGGTCTGTTCTATATCGCCAGACCGCAGCTAATCTCATCATAGCTGCCAACAGACTCACTGCTGTTCTACGTCCTACAATTCACGCTGCGGTACTAGTTCTTTTTAAGGCTTTCTTTCCTAAGTCTTGCACTCACCTTAAGATTTGGCGTCACAAGATGCCGGTAGCTATAGCGGGCATGTGGTTGGCACCGTTGGCTTATGAGCTTCAGATGTTACACCCGGCCTACCGCTCGGTCTAAGATGAACAGCTGGAAGCCGAAATTTAGAAACTTACACAGTACTTTGCCAAATCAACGAACTAAAAAAACCAACGAATGAACAAATGATTGAAGGACAAACAAACGTACGAACAACGAACGAACGAATAAACGAAGAAATGGTGAACAAATGATGAATGAACGAATGAACAAATGATGAATGAACGATGAACAAATGATGAACAAATGATGAATGAACGAATGAACAAATGCATTCGCAGTAATTTCTTCCGTGCTTTTCAGACGTCCGTTTTACTTGAAGCGACAGAGACAAGTGACTACATTGCGAATGGAAAAATAAAGCTAGTACCGTACACACTGTAACTGCGTCAAATCTGTTATCTTCGTGAAAAATCAGTGAGGGGAACAAGAGCGACCGGATTCCTGCTAGGCGTTTTACTGACTACAGTTGGCCCGATCTTTTGCACGTGCCACAAGTCCAGATTCTGGGGTAGAGTCTTACACTTGATCAGACTAATCAAGGCTTTTCTGATATCCTGCTGCTTTCTGGCATAGATCAACAGGTTACAGACCGGGTTGACGCAGTTGACCAGATAGACCCATCCGGCAAAATTAGCATAGACACTAGGAAAGCGGGACATCAGACTCAGCCCGACTGTCGGTAGGATCAGGAACAAAACGGTGCAAACACAACTGGTGCCCACTGCTTTGGTTAGTCGCTTCTGCCATTGCAACCCAGTCTTGTGTCTAGTTTTACTCACTTGACTGTCGGGGTTTTTAGTGTTAGTAAACTTGGTCTTGGAACGATTGGCTACCAGTACCAGACCGTATATGGCAATGCTGAGCACTGCCAATGAGACATTGAACATGTGATGCAGCTGATAATCAGATGGTCGGGCAGCCTCCCCCACCCAGCAGAGTTGAGTGACTGACTGATCAGTAGAGCTGGAGCCTGCTGCTCTGTATATGAGCAGCGCATACTGTAAGAAATCGACCACCGTAAGCACTGATACAGTAATGAGTGCGTAACGTCTGTTCAGGCTCATGTAGAGCACAGGCAACTTAACAGCCATCCAGCGATCGAATGACAGCACAACCAGCATCAGACTGCTGGCAGTGTAACTGAGGAACCAGATGCTGCAGTGGAAGGTCAACATGCAGCTAAGTCTGCTAGTGGCGCTTGTGTAGTGGCCGCTGAACAGTTTGGGAATGCGGTAGACACCTGCAATTCACTGATTTCTTGATTACGTACCTAGTGCCGGTTGTTAACAAAACCCGAAACTACTTCCAGCTTTAGTTTGAGCAGACCAATCTATTTGAAAGAGCGCCATCTGGCCGATCGATTGGCAGGTGGCCCGCCAAAAAGAAACCACTGAGTCGGGTCGGGTACTGTAGGAGTTTAAAGTGAGTTCAGCACACTTTCCTTCTGTTTTTAATTGTCATTGCCAACCGAGATCGGGCAGACATGTATAGTGGGGGGTCGGCGGAATCGGCCGATATGGTGTGCGTTGGACATCCCTATGGCCCCAAAGTAAAACCCTAAAACAGTTCCGCCCAACTCCCTCTGGGTACCCAGCAATGGCCATCCATGGTTCTCTATGATGAAGGCCATTTTCCATAGTAAAACTCCAAAACACCCCCCACGGAAATGACCTTTTCTCTGGGGGGCGAGCAAACTCAGACCCGTGCTATGCAGCGTTCGAAAGCTCACATCATGGGCTTTCAGAATCTGTAATAAAATTTATGGTGATTTTTGTTGTTTCAAAAATAATCGTTCCCGAAGTATCCAGTAATCACGATTTTATCAGTTTTCAGCAGCCAAATAAAATGGTTTGGCATGAAAATTTGATGAGCATACTAAAGTCCATTTCAAAATACCGTGCACTCGGCGTTTTTTGCGAATAACTTCTTATCGGCGCGTCGGAGCGCTTTGGGCCTCATGGCCAAAGTTGTAGACCAGGTCGAGCTCTGTACTGTGGTGCAACCTAATCTGTGCAACGTTCCCTTTTAAGGCTAATTTGCGCAAGGGAAAAAAATCGGCTTTTTCTGTAGTTGGGCTGAATGCGATTTTTTTAGTGGTTCAGAATCTAGAGATCACGGGGATTTCAAAAATGTATTCATATTGCTTCTAGCTGGAACGGTTCCAGAGATATGCACCGTCAAATTTGGCCGAAAATGCTAAAAATGGCCATTTTTGGCGATTTTCAGATTTCTGGGGGGGGATTGAAATAACTCTGGACCAACTCAGCCGATTCGGCTGAAATTCACATATATGGTGTAAAATTTAGTTTTACGTCGATTGAGACACATAAGAACCCTGAAAAATTGACCCTGATACCGTAATCCCGATTTTTTCAACTTTAGGTCATTCGATTTTTTTCTGCTGCTATGTAGAAGCTTAACCTGTCCACTGTGGTTAAAAATGTACTTTACAGTGTTTTGAATCGATTCCAGTCCGTTCTAAAGCCAATCGAATACTGTAGCGTGTGGTCCTGGCACGAAAATAACTTTTTGTC
Source organism: Sabatieria punctata (assembly GCA_030248155.1). Taxonomy (NCBI): domain Eukaryota; kingdom Metazoa; phylum Nematoda; class Chromadorea; order Araeolaimida; family Comesomatidae; genus Sabatieria; species Sabatieria punctata. The sequence continues at coordinate 18,820 of JASANB010000016.1, read as the reverse complement.
AATTTATATTGTTCCTGCGGCAAAGAAATGCCCTATAGAGTAGGCACTAAGGGTTTTCATGGTCAGGGAATCCATTGCTGACATAACTATAATCACTGGGATACTGTATTTTGAGGTCCCAACACGAAAATTGTTATTTTGCGTTTATGCATGCCTGGTGCAAGGAAACGCTCTATAGAGCAGACCAGTGTGGTGCACATTTTATCTAGGTAACTAGGTAACTAGGTATACCTAGTATTACCTAGTTAATATTCGGGAAAAGTACCTAGATTTACTTTACCTAGTTGCTGGTTACTGTATTTTACCTAGGTTTACTTTACCTAGTTCTAAATCCACGTACTAGGTACTTCTAGGTAGAACAAGTTTACCTAGTTTGATATTTTCAGTTTTACGTAGCTTTTTCAGTCAGCAAACCTTCAAATTTCCGGCTTTCCCACAATTACAGTGGCCCAGAGAGCGAATTTCTGACTTATTTGATCAATAAAATACAAATATTTACTTGAAATGTGTCATATTTCGTCAATTTTAACTCCACTAACTTCATCATTGTTCTCTTGAAACATAAATAATATTTTGACTTGATTTTGAGCGTTTCAGGTTTACCTAGTATTACCTAGTTTTTCTGGGCTTCACCTAGTATTACTTTACCTAGTTTCTTATCTGAGAACTTTACCGAGTATTACTTTACCTAGTTTTTTAGGTGACAACTTTACCTAGTATTACTTTACCTAGTTTCAAATTTTCAAAATGCACCACACTGGAGCAGACAGTAAAGGTTTTCAGGGGTGGGGAATCTATTTCTAACATAACCATCATTGCTGGGTTACTGTATCTAGAGGTCCCAACGAGAAAATGGTTATTTTTTGCTATTTGGGTGTTCCTGTTGCAAGAAAACGGTAAATTGAGAAGCACGAAAGGTTTTCGGCATCAGCGAATTCATTCAGGGCATAGCGAATGTTACTGGATTACTGTATATTGTGGTCCTGGAACGAATGTAAAAACTCATAAGTTTGATTACCTACTTTATCCAGCTTTCCCCTGCAACAGAAACACCCAAATAGCAAAAAGTAACAATTTTCTTGTCGGGACCTCAAAATACAGTAACCCAGCGATGATGGTTATGTCATAAATAGATTCCCCACCCCTGAAAACCTTTATTGCCTGTTCTATAGAGCCTTTCCTTGCACCAGGCATGCATGAACGCAAAATAACAATTTTCGTGTTGGGACCTCAAGATACAGTAACCCTGTGATTACGGCGATGTCAGCAATTGGTTCCTTGACCGCGAAAACCCTTAGTTCCTACTCCATCCAGCATTTCCTTAAAGCAGAAACCACGTAAACTGACAAAATTAAGTTTTCGTGCCAGGACCACACACTACAGTATTCGAATGGCTTCAGAACGGACTGAAATCGATTCAAAACACTGTAAAGTACATTTTTAACCACAGTGGAGGGGTTAAGCTTCTACATACCAACAGAAAAAAAATCAAATGACCTAAAGTTGAAAAAATCGGGATTACGGTATCAGGGTCAATTTTTCAGGGTTCTTATGTGTCTCAATCGACGTAAAACTAAATTTTACACCATATATGTGAATTTCAGCCGAATCGGCTGAGTTGGTCCAGAGTTATTTCATTCCCCCCCCAGAAATCTGAAAATCGCCAAAAATGGCCATTTTTAGCATTTTCGGCCAAATTTGACGGTGCATATCTCTGGAACCGTTCCAGCTAGAAGCAATATGAATACATTTTTGAAATCCCCGTGATCTCTAGATTCTGAATCACTAAAAAAATCGCATTCAGCTCAACTACAGAAAAAGCCGATTTTTTTCCCTTGCGCAAATTAGCGTTAAAAGGGAACGTTGCACAGATTAGGTTGCACCACAGTACAGAGCTCGACCTGGTCTACAACTTTGGCCATGAGGCCCAAAGCGCTCCGACGCGCCGATAAGAAGTTATTCGCAAAAAACGCCGAGTGCACGGTATTTTGAAATGGACTTTAGGTTTTCTGACACGGCAAATTCAATGGCGTGATCCATTTGTGCATAGGACCATGTGATCAATCGATAGCCTGCAATGGCCATCCATGGTTCTCTCTGATGAGGGCCATTTTCCGTAGTAAAACTCCAAAACACCCCTCACGGAAATGACCTTTTCTCTGGGGGGCGAGCAAACTCAGACCCGTGCTATGCAGCGTTCGAAAGCTCACATCATGGGCTTTCAGAATCTGTAATAAAATTTATGGTGATTTTTGTTGTTTCAAAAATAATCGTTCCCGAAGTATCCAGTAATCACGATTTTATCAGTTTTCAGCAGCCAAATAAAATGGTTTGGCATGAAAATTTGATGAGCATACTAGGTTTTCTGACACGGCAAATTCAATGGCGTGATCCATTTGTGCATAGGACCATGTGATCAATCGATAGCCAGCAATGGCCATCCATGGTTCTCTCTGATGAGGGCCATTTTCCGTAGTAAAACTCCAAAACACCCCTCACGGAAATGACCTTTTCTCTGGGGGGCGAGCAAACTCAGACCCGTGCTATGCAGAGTTCGAAAGCTCACATCATGGGCTTTCAGAATCTGTAATAAAATTTATGGTGATTTTTGTTGTTTCAAAAATAATCGATCCCGAAGTATCGATTTATCACGATTTTATCAGTTTTCAGCAGGCAAATAAAATGGTTTGGCATGAAAATTTGATGAGCCTACTAGGTTTTCTGACACGGCAAATTCAATGGCGTGATCCATTTGTGCATAGGATCATGTGATCAATCGATATTGATTATCGAATTAAAACGCGATGGTAGCTCGAGAACGATACCATAGTTGAAATCGGCATGCTAGAAAGCCACTAACATTATTAGCCTGTGTAGTTGGAATATCTGCACAGCAAAAAATCGATAAACAATCGATATTGATTATCGAATTAAAACGCGATGGTTGCACTAGAACGATATCATGGTTAATCGGCATGCAAGAAAACCACTAACATTATTAGCCTGTGTAGTTGGAATATCTGCACAGCAAAAATCGATAATCAATCGATATTGATTATCGAATTAAAACGCGTTGGTAGCTCTAGAACGATATCATGGTTGAAATTGGCATGCTAGAAAACCACTAACATTATTAGCCTGTGTACAGGGTGTCTCAAAAAAAATGATCACATTTCTTTTTACTGCCATTTCCGCAAATTTTGACCAAATAGGCTGAAATTTGGACCTTAGGTGCCCAAGTTCGGGCAATTTTATGTGTTAAAGTTTGGTGCACTAGGCTTGACTCATTCCCGAGAAATGTCAAAAAAAAGTGAAATTTGTTAAATCAATAGTGAAAGCCGGTCACCGAAAAAAATGATCACATTTCTTTTCACTGCGATTTCCGCAAATTTTGACCAAATAGGCTGAAATTTGGACCATATGTGCCCAAACTCGGGCAATTTTATGTGTTAAAATTTGGTGCACTAGGCTTGACCGATTCTCGAGAAATTTCAAAAAAAGTGAAATTTGGTAATTTCAATACCAAAATCCGGTCACCGAAAAAACGTTACATTACATTATCGCCTAAGCTCTAACGATAGCGTTGGAGTTCATGCGTCAACTTTTTACACACGAATTACCCTGAACTTCTGCGTTTACACTCCAAATTTCATCCAATTCCGTCAAAAATTAGAAAAGATACAGGAAAAGGAAATGTTTCCATTTTTCGGTGACCGACTTTCACAATTGAAATTACCAAATTTCACTTTTTTTGAAATTTCTCGGGATTGAGTCAAGCCTAGTGCACCAAACTTTAACAAATAAAATTGCCCGACTTTTGGCACCTATGGTTCAAATTTCAGCCTATTTGGTCAAAATTTACGGAAATGGCAGTAAAACGAAATGTGATCATTTTTTTGAGACACCCTGTACTATAATCTTCGGGTAAACATTTTTGTACTTTCTCTAGTTTGTCCTTGTCACCCCACATACTGTAGTAGGTTTCCAGACTGGTTAGACCAATCATACACCCTGTTCATGTTTGTTTGGAGCAAATTAAAAGCGTCAGTATTTTTGTAAAAGCATACATTTGCACAGCAAAAATTCGATAATTGATCAAATATCGATTATCGATTGATCACGTGATCATAGCTGTAAATTGATGTCGCGAATGAATTTGGCGTAGCAGAAAACCCCCAATTTGGTAATCCCATTTTCCTTCTTAGCTGATTTAGTGAGGTGCTGAAAACTGATAAAATCGTGATAAATCGATATTTCGGGATCGATTATTTTTGAAACAACAAAAATCACCATAAATTTTATTGCAGATTCTGAAAGCCCATGATGTGAGCTTTCGAACGCTGCATAGCACGCACGGGTCTGAGGTTGCTCGCCCCCCAGAGAAACGTTCATTTCCGTGAGGGGTGTTTTGGAGTTTTACTACGGAAAATGGCCCTCATCAGAGAGAACCATGGATGGCCATTGCTGGCTATCGATTGATCACATGGTCCTATGCACAAATGGATCACGCCATTGAATTTGCCGTATCAGAAAACCTAGTATGCTCATCAAATTTTCATGCCAAACCATTTTATTTGGCTGCTGAAAACTGATAAAATAGTGATTAATGGATACTTCGGGATCGATTATTTTTGAAACAACAAAAATCACCATAAATTTTATTACAGATTCTGAAAGCCCATGATGTGAGCTTTCGAACGCTGCATAGCACGGGTATCAGTTTGCTCGCCCCCGAGAGAAAAGGTCATTTCCGTGGGGGGTGTTTTGGAGTTTTACTATGGAAAATGGCCTTCATCATAGAGAACCATGGATGGCCATTGCTGGGTACCCAGAGGGAGTTGGGCGGAACTGTTTTAGGGTTTTACTTTGGGGCCATAGGGATGTCCAACGCACACCATATCGGCCGATTCCGCCGACCCCCCACTATACATGTCTGCCTGATGGCCGCCCGATCTCGGTTGACAATGACAATTAACGTTTTTATCATGGCTTTTGGTTCAAATTACGAATGGAAAATGTACGCTATGTAAGTTTCGTTCGCACAAGGCTCGGCGTGCATTCAGTAGCCATTATTCAAGAGCCGAATGCTATACTTGAAGAAGACGCGCCAAGTCAAACCCAATCTACGATTGCCGATGTTACGATACAGCGTTTTTGAAGGGCCCCACGTCTGTTGAGACCTGTTGAAGTAGCCGGCCGTCGTACACTTCGTTAACAGATGAAGAAAAAGAGGGCAGGCAGAGCTCTGCGCGAAATTAGCTTTTTCTGTCCAGAATTTGAGGCAAAAACCATAATAAAAAACTGATAAACAGGAGAAAATCGCAGGGTTCTAAAAGCTGGCTGAGTAACTGTTACAGTAGCCGACTCAGCGGTTTCTTTCCTGCCGGCGACCAGCCAATAGTGTTTCCGATCAAATTAAAATTAAATAACAAAATTAAATTGTTTTGAACAAAATCACCAAGTAAACAGCAATTTAATAACAAATTAAATTTCTCGTGATGAGTGCGAAACAAATTAAAATTATATTAAATTTCGTAAAATTGGCCTAGAAATTTGATATAAATTTGATATGAATTTGATATATATTTGCTTGGTTTGGCAGCTTCACTAACCAAAGTCTGGCTACAAAACAACAAGTTCAGTCCAAAGATGACCTTGTTCATGCTTATAGCAAAGATATCAACTCATTAAATGCTAATTTGTAGACCATTTGTCGCCATCTAAAGAAAGGTCAACTCATTCTGGGCTGACACGACCCAGGTTTTGAGCTGTTTCCTCGGGAATTGAGTATTGATTTTAGCAAATTTATATTTAATTCATATCAAATAACAAATTTGTATCAAATTAAATTTCAGAATTTGAGTACCAAGCAAATTAATAGCAAGTTATTTTCATTTTAAGGCTGAGCAAGCAATTTAATAGTTATTTAATTTAAAAATAAATTTACTCGGAAACACTACCAGCCAATCAATTGCTCAAATGAGACGGAGAGCCAAAAGATCTGTCTACTGAACTAAAGCTGAAAGTAAATTCCTGTTTTTCTTTGGGGAACTTGTTCCAACAACTTACGAATCCAGTAGCGTAGCCAGATGGTCTAGGGTGGGTACACCCCCTTTTAGGTGGAGGTAGGAAGGAAAAATTGAGCAAAAATAAGAAAAATGAATGAATAATGACCTACACCTGTCTATTTTATTCCCCAAATTCGTTTTAGATGCGTTTTTGAAGGCTAATTTTTCGAAAACTCGCTTTGGCCAAATTTTAGGCCGCCCCTTTATAAAATCCTGGGTACAAATAATTTACAGTGAAATTCTTACTTGCTGCAATGTTGAACAGTCCATAGGACAAGCAATCGTAGAAACTGAGTGTTGCAATAAGAATGAACTCTTTTCTGTTTCTTAGAGCGCTATAGCGTAGAATTGTAGCCACCAGTAAAAGGTTACTGACCATGACAGGTACACCAACTGTACAATATAGAACAAAATTTGACAACAGAGACATTGTCTCTACTCGAAGCGTGTCATTCGATACAGACATGGTGCACGCAACGGATTAGAAGACAGATCTACCGAGCTCTGTTGAGATGGGCAGAACATGCGTCAAATGAGTCTCCCTGCGACCTATCGGATCGCCTGAGACTGCTTGCGCGTGATTTTGCGTTGCGGTGGGTGCCACAGTCTCAGAGAATCTGGCATTTGCTTGCACTTTAACAGGCTAGTCAAGCCCTTTCTAATATCCTGCTGTTTGTGCACATAGATCAGCAGATTACTGATAGGGTTGAGACAATTGACCAGATACACCCAGCCGGCCAGTTGATTGTACCAGTCAGGGTAATAGGTGAGTGCATTCAAAGCCAGGGTGGGCAGAATGAGAAACAACAGCGTGCAGATACAACTGGTCCCCACAGCGCGAGTGAGTCTGCGTTGCCACTGTTTTTCTGCTTCACATTCACTTAGCTCTCTCTTGTTACTGTCTGTGCCAACACGCACCCGGGACTGATAGGCCAACACTACCATACAGTAGAAGAGTATACTGAGTATGGCGAGTACAGTGGACTGTAGGTAATGTCTGTGGTAATCGGTGGGCAACACAGCTTCTCCGGTCCAACATATTTCAGTTACAGTATGATTGGCCCAGTAGGATCGGCAGAACATAAAGCCGAATTCCCCGCAGGAGAGCAGGAACACAATGGATACTATGACCAGAGCGTAGTGACTGGTTAAGTTTATATATTTGACGGGATAGCGCACACACACAAACCGGTCGAACGATACTACCGCCAGCATGATACAGCTGGGCGTGTAGCTGCAGAACCAAACGGTGTTGTGCACTGTTAGTAGACAAGAGAGGCGGCTCGTTTCGTCGGAGTCACTCTGGTCAAGGAGTTTTGGAATGCGGTACACACCTGCAAGTCAGAGCAAGTTAGCAAAGGTGGCTCCATCGGTAGAAGAGATGCCCTGGCTAGGGCTGGGCAGGTCGGCCTGGAGTGGCCCGCATTTTCTTGCCAGTCAGCTTCTTTCAGTACAGTCCAGTTGGTGGGGAGTCGGTTGGGGTGGTGGGTCAGTGCTTGGGGTGGGATCTCAGTCAGTATTGGTCAGTGCTTTGGTCGGTAGGAAGGTGGGTTGATTGGTCAGTCTCGGTCAGCTGGGGTCAGTTGATTGGTTGGTAGCCAGCCCGATCGGTCAGTTTGGGTCAGTCAGTCGATTGGGGAGAGTCCTTGGGTAAGTGGGTGGGTTGGTCAGTTGACGCTGACGGGGAGTCAGTTAGTGGGTTGGTGGGTGGGTCGGCCGGTCAGTAATTAGGTTGGGGCATACATGTAACAGGGGGGTCTGGGGGGTCTGCCCCCCACCCGACTAAGGCCACCCCCCCCCCCCCCCCCGAGACGATTTCGCCGACCCCCCCTCCGATTTTTCTGGCAAGTAAATTTTTGAGCAAATTTTTGCAATTTTTTACAATTTCAGACACAAAAATGGCCAAAATCGCCTGCAAAAAGCACTTTTTAGCTGTATTTCAGCTCAAATTAGCGATTTTTGGCGATTTTTAGCCCAAAAATTGCGATTTTTTCGATTTTTGAACGTTTTTTATTGCCCTACCCCCTCCCAAAATTTTGGCTCAGACCCCCCCGGCCGGCGCCAGACCCCCCAACCCCCCTCCCCCCATCGGCGGATGACCTGTTACATGTATGGGTTGGGGGGTTAATCCGTGAGCAAGTTGGTCGGATGGTCCATTGGTAGATAAAGATCAGTTAGTGGGTCGGTTGGTCAGCGGTGGTTCAGTCTGTCAGTAGCTCATGCGTCAGACTGTGGGTCAGTGGGTTGGTTGGTCCGTTAGTGGGGTCGATCGACAGGTTGGTGCTGTGTCTGTTGGTAGGTGGGTCAGTTGGTCAGCAGGTTGGAGATCAGTCGATGGTTACAGGTTAAGTGGGTCAGTTCAGTTGGTCGGTCGGTCAGTTAGTCACTTGGGTGGTCACTTGGTCGGTCTCAGTTCATCAGTTGTTCAGTCAATCATTGCGTACTTATATCTTTTATTGCAAAATTTTTTAAGAATGAAGTTTTATTTCTGAAATGGGTTTCAATTGAAACTGTATTGCAAAATTGATAAAAAATTTGGCAGGAATTCGTCAAAAACTAGTAATTTCTACAAAAGTTGTAGTAAAATCTTCACGGGCGATCGGTCGGTCGGTCGGTCGGTAAATCGTACAGTACCTGCACTGAGAGTAAACACTCCATAACAGAGCAAATCCCAGAAGGCTAGAGTGCCGATAAGAACAAACTCCTTTCGTCTACGTAGAGCTCTGTATCGGAGGATGGTAAGGAAAAGCAACAAGTTACTGATAATTACGGGAGGCCCAACTATACAGTAAACTACAAACGATATAAGCAACCACATATCCGCTCGCAGAATGCACCTGAGCTCAGCCTACAGAGTGGGTGCAATCAATAGAATAGCTTCAAATTAGTCCCTTAGCACGCCTTAAAATGTAACGCAGGTGCTTTGGAATGGCCGGCTCTAAGTGAAAACTGCCGTGCTAATCTGATGCTGCCAATGCCAATGTTGGGGTCGCCTGTACGTGAACCCGTCGCGGTCAGGTTTCAGCGTTTTATACAGTTCACAAACTGGTGTATTATGATTATGGATCTTACCTCGCACTATGTACTAGGATCAATAAGTTACAAACAGTTTACAACGCCTTTGCATTGCAAATGTCTACACAATGTAGATACAACTACGTAGCTTGGCTTCAACTAATTAGCTATACAACTGATTCACTGCAAACATCGCTGATTGACTAAAGTAGAGAAAACTAGGACAGGACTACAAACGGCTAAGTAAGTGTACCACATTAGAGAAAACAAATTTCAACGTGCACACTATAATTTAGTAGCAAAAAATCTGTATTTATCTAAAAATTTCGAAATGAGCTAGTCTTTCATGCCAAACTGTATTTCCCCTCTTTTTTTCCAGATGAGGTCTGTATCTATAAAATAGGTATGGGTAATGAATGCTAAAGATTGCATAGACATTCCACCGAAACTCGAAAATGCTTGGAAAACGTCCAGTTATCGATTTCAAGCCGCCCTGATAAAATATGCAAAAAATATGTAAATATCTTATCTTTGCATGCATATGACATTATGAAATATCAATATGCACTAGAGATTGCACGCTTATATTCATATGCAATATCATATGCATGTGATATAGGTGTATGCTGTGGGTGTCTGTTTGAATGTACAGTACGTACGAGTGTGATGTAACCAATCTGTAGGTATTGCTCTCTGTCTGTTTTCTGTGTTCGTAGTACAAGACACTCACAACACCACTATAACTAGGGTGAGACTGAGTGGCGGTTGTACCGTTCAAAGACTAGAGTAGCTTGCTTCTAACTGTTCTAGGCAGAATCGGAGTCAGCCGTCACTAGTCTCTGGTAAGGGCTGATGGGAAAGCGTGCAGCTAATGCAAGTAAGTACTACCAAATCGCTGACTGGCTCTGATTGCAATATCTCAGAATTTAGTAATTTATTCTCGCTTACCTCGTGGCCGTTCGTTGTAGCTGGCACTCTCCTCGCTTGATGATCGTTGGCACCGGGGCAGGCTCCACCTTTGTTCAGCAACTATTCAACCAAATCCAAATCCAACTTGAGCACTGACCGAAGGTGTTTCAACCGACTTCCTTATATAGTCAAATCACTGATCTAATTTAGACGCTGCTAACTAACTTATGGTAGATACTCAACTCTGATTGGCTCTGTGGGCGTGGCCTAAGATTCGGTTGGTCGATCGACTCGACGCCGCTGGTCGTATTTGTTTTCGCTTGGCCAATCAGATCTGTCTGTCCAACCATTGGAGACGAGGGCGTGGCTACGCTTGTGATTGGATGACCATACTGTTATTTTTAGAATTCCTTCTCCTGTCTATTATAAGCTAGCGAGCGCGCCGTTAAACTCGGCGTGAGGGACGAACTAATTAATGAATCACGCAAGGCTGTGAATAAGGCATACGTATGTATTGTAACTTTATTATTTGTAAAATACAGACATATTTTCCCATTACATGCATCGCAAAAACCCGATATCATCCAAGTATGTATAGACCCGGGTCTTTGGTCCTATAACCGGAGGGGTCTTATACAAGGCAGGTGGAAAACTACAGTACGGCAATATGTTTTTCCGTGTAGTTGTTCGTTGCGGCGAGATGATGCAGTAATAACTAAGAAGTCAATTTCCCGAGGCAATTTTTCCATCCAGTTGAATTTTGACATTTTCAGAAAATTTCACGTTTTGTATGAAAAATACCGATTTACGACCAATACAATGTACCTAAGTATTTTAAAAAACCTACCGATACCCATACCCAGGTATGAATATTGTAAAAATACCTAGCCATACCCATCATACATCTAACACGTCACCCGCCGAAGGGGGACGAGGGTTGGGCGGGCATATGGCACCGCACCGGCCGGGGGGTCTGACTGAACCAAAATTCTAGGGAGGAGGTTGGGCACTAAAAACGCTCAAAAATCGCAACATTTCGGCCAAAAATAGTCAAAAATCGCAAGTTTGATCTCAAATACAGCTAAAAAGTGCTGTTTTACAGGCGAATTTTGCAATTTTTCTGTCTGAAATTGCAAGCTCGCAAAAATTTGGTCCAACAATTTCTTGCGGAAATATCGTCTCGGAGGGTCCCATCCGGGGGGGGGTCAACAAGCCTAAGTTTTTCGCGAAGGCAAACTTAGATTTGCAGGAAACTGACAGTTTAATTAAAGATTTATTCCACTGCAATCACATCAACTGTCTATCTTGCCCTAAGCGAACCAAACTGGATCATCGCGTTCATAATGATATGTACGCGATTGAGGCCCCATATGTGCGAAATATCGTTTCGATCGACTGCGTTTCAATCGCAATTTGGTCTCATCGTCTCTGCAATGTACAGTAGTAGTAATACTAAAAGGATAATAAAAAGTACAGAAATTCAGATAAATTGGTTGACAATTAGGGAGATTGGAAACTGGAGAACTATCTCTCAATCATTGTAGCTTACGCGCTTATAAGAGCTTTGGCTGCGATGCTGTGTAAACTGACCAAGAAACAAATCAAAATCAACAGCTTGCCCATCTTTTCAAGAACCGATATAGGGTTTACAGCTCTGCTGAAATACAGTTCAGTTAGCAAGGCAGCATCCTGTCTGGGTTACCGTTTCATTATTTCTAATATATCGCCTTCACCTTTCACTGCTCTCACCTGTAAAGGCGCATAATTCTTTTTCAGTCCATGCCAACGGCTTTTAATCTACTCAGGCATACATATTTTTTCTCAAAAAACTTCGACCTGGTTTTTTAGTTTTTTTTTGAAAATCGGGGAAAGTTCAGAGTATCGCAGATGGCTTTTATGCTTCCTAATGCCTTCCTCTGTTTTAGATCCGAAGTTACAGTTGGCAAAATATTGAATTTTCCGTAACATATACAGTACATAGACATAAAGTGTCTGCCAAAAAAATACAACCAAGCAGATTTTTCGCTGTAGCAACCGCAAATCTCAACCGATTTGAGTGAATCCTTTTTAAAATGAAAGATAAATATATTCTTGAAAGATTGATGAAATTTTCATAATGTACTCTGCTCAGTTCCAGAGATATTCGCTCTCAAAAATCAAAACAGTGATTTTGGCAGTGAACAAACAAGACGGATTTTGTAATTATTCTGCACTTCGTAATAAAACGGATTCCTGCTACTGATAAGGGCTATTGGAGGCTTTACTGGTGACACACAAACTCGGTTTACTTCAACAGTAAAGTGTTATTAGCCTCTAGCAGTCGGAATCTGCTCTCTTATGAAGTGCAACGGAATCGCACTTGGTCTTTGCCAAAATCTGTATCGAGTTTGAGGGCAAATATCTCAAGAACTAAGCAGCGAATCTCAATACAAATTGCACCAATCTTTGCAGAATTTATCAATCTTTCATTCAAATCGGTTGAGGTTCATGGTTGCAAAAGTAAAAAAAATCGGCTGGGTGGGTTGTTCTTTATCACTCTTGCCAAAATCTCTGTTTTGATCTTGAGGGAATTATCTCAGGAACTAAGGCTATCTTAATAAATTCCATCAATCTTCCAAGAATTTATTTATCTTTCATTTAAAATAGGATTCATTCAAATCTGTGAAGATTTGCGGTTGCTACAGCGAAAAATCTGCGGGGTTGTTTTTTGGCGGACCCAGTACATTTTTTTTTAAAAATATGTTCATGAAAGACATATTAGGCATTGCAATGTGAGTGCAAAATTTGCAGAAATTAGCGGGTTTTGTACGTAGCTTGAAAAGGCGCGGTTCGGCCACGGCCCAACCAGGGCGGGAAGGTTTCGAAAAATTAGCCTTTCAACATGCTTTTTTAATGAACAAATTGGCCTAACACACACTGCCATTTAATGCCGTTTGTTTGTACCTGATATCTGTACCTGTTTCAGGTCAAAAATAGCAAAAATCAGGTAGGTACTGTTCAAAAGTACCCGATCAGGTATTAGGTAGGTATCAGTTGGCTATTGCAAATCTACCTGATAATCAGGTACAGTACAGGTATACAGTACCTGATCCTCAGTAGATCGTGCAGGTCTCATTGAAACCTCAAAAGCTGTTGAAATTGCAAAAAACCTCATATAAATCTCGACCTACTGCAGTGGGAAATAGAAAATTTTCTATTACTACTGCAGTAGTTTTCCCTCCACATCGGATCGGATCGGATGTACATGTATCTTTCTCGGCGGATTAGCAATCTGAGGCGGAGGAAGGCTGACGATAGCACAAATGCACAAAATATGAGTTGTGTGGCTATGCATGGGTTTTATAGCATCCATGTGGTATGGTGGAATGTTTGCCAGCTCGCCAAATTGCATTTCGTAGAATTGCTAAGAATATGTGAGCTTATCATGTCAGCTGGTTGCTCGTTCGTATTTTCTTCCAGAAAGGAATGCCTGTCTGATTTGCATTCTGTATTCTGTACTGTATGTGTCAAATATTGCAGTGAGCTAGCTAGATGTGTTTTCGCTAGAAACGAATCACTTACTTTTGTATAGTTGTATAGCAAAAATTAGTAATGCTAGCGGTATTTTACTAGTAGTAAAATGATAGTAAAACGTAGAATTAAGAGCCAATAGTAAAGTAAAAATAGAATGAAATTAACAAAGACTGTCAGTAGTAAAATGAAATTTTTCCTACTATTTTACAAGTTTTTGGTGAATTCCAGCCAAATTGTTGATCAATTTTGCAATAGAAGATGTGTGGGTGCACTTTTGTCAGTCGAATTTCACACAGTTTTGTCTCTATAGCTGAAAGGCACAAAGTTGGGAGTTCAAAGTGCAGTTTGTTATCATCACTGAGCTTGCAGCTATGAGCTAGTGTCTTATAAATAAACTCTTCATCTGACGTGCTACTGTGCTGCTCAAACATAACCTAGACCACTCCTTTTAGCCTTTTGCGGAAATTCAGTTATGGCCGAAATTTTCGAGCAGCTGCTAGTGTTGGACGGCGGATTTTCTACAGAACTCACGCAAATCGGGCACAAAATCGAAGTGAAGTGTTTAGACTGGAAGTTTTGCTTACGATTTCTGCTAATTTCAGCGTGAAGACCCTTTATGGACGGCGCGGCTGGTGCTCACAAATCCAGAAACTGTCGTACAAGCGCACTGCCGGTCTGGTCTCGTTAACCCGTCCTGTTCTTGTTTCAGATCGTCCTTGCTGTCTTTATTCTGTGACGTATTATTTTTGCAATCAAGCTTACAGTTGTCTACTTCGTGTTTTGTGTTAAGTGCACAAGATCGGCGCAGCATGTAAAAGCAAGAATATTTCAGCTTTCTAGAAGCAGGAGCAGACCTGATCCTGACCAACAGCTACCACACCACCATCCCTTTGCTGACCGAACATGAAGGTTACTCTTCAGAAAAAGCGGTCGGTTTTGTGCGACATACAGTCACCTTAGCCAGAGAGGCGATTGAGAGATTCAGACAGGATTACCCAGAGAAAAGTCAGCGCAAAATCTACATCGGCGGGGCGGTTGGACCATACGCTTGTATTTATTACTCGGGACAATGTTATTCTGGCTCTTATGTCAGAGAGGTTGAGCCTCAAGTACGTAAGTTTGCTGTAGATAGTCACCGATTTCTTGACATGTTCGGTAATAACATACATGTACGTAATAGGTGCGTGCCGGCCCGGGCTGGGGATAAACGGGTTTTCCTTTCAGGTAGGGGGTCCAAGGGTTCGCACAGAAGTGGAACAAAATAACCAGAACGACTGGAAACGCTTTTTAGCACGTTTTGATCCATAAAAAGGTAAAAACGCGGTAAAATTGCGTTTAAGAGCTAAAAACCAGCATAAACTGACAGAAATAGCTTTACATACGGTACGTACATACATAATGTCGAGCTGCTACTGCAAAATATCATAACACTCTTTTAGACCATTATCGATTACCACTTGGCACACGCGCGCCCTCTGTTGGAGAAAGGTGTAGACTTTTTGTGTTTCGAAACTGTACCAGCACTGAAAGAGGCCGAGTGCATTTTGGAGGCGCTCAATCAAATGCCTACTGCCCGCGCTTGGATTGCCTTTTCGTGTAAGGTCAGTACCAAAAATACTTGAAAGAACATTTTTCAAAACATGGTTAAAGATAGAAATCCTGGTCTACCCATTGTTGAAAACATAAATGGTTGGTCGGTCTGGTGGTAGGTCGGGTCGGGTCGGGTCGGGTCGGGTCGGGGCGGGTCGGGTCGGGTCGGGTCGGGTCGGGTCGGGTCGGGTCGGGTCGGGTCGGGTCGGGTCGGGTCGGGTCGGGTCGGGTCGGGTCGGGTCGGGTCGGGTCGGGTCGGGTCGGGTCGGGTCGGGTCGGGTCGGGTCGGGTCGGGTCGGGTCGGGTCGGTCGGTCGGTCGGTCGGTCGGTCGGTCGGTCGGTCGGTCGGTCGGAAAGTAATTTTACCATGCAGGACAATGAGCACACTTGCCACGGCGAAAAGTTCTCGGATGCAGTCAGCTTGGTCTGCGCGCACCCTCAAGTGGTGGCCAGTGGTGTTAATTGTTCCGATCCGGCTTTCGTTTCTGACCTGCTTGAATCGGCCAAGGCTCACACGAATGGAAAGCCTTTCGTGGTCTACCCGAATCAAGGCGGACAATTTATGAAAAGAGAAGGAAGGTGCATTTAGTCCTGATATGCAAATTTTTAGTCAAATTCTATTCAGTTTCACCTGGGTGGTGGTTCCCAATGAAAAGAGACGACAGGTTCATCAGTACGTGAAGGAATGGGTGCAACTAGGAGCTACAGCAATTGGCGGCTGCTGTAATGTGTCTTCTGCCGGGATTGCCAGAATCAAATGTGAAATGGATGAAGTCAGAAATGTTGTTTGAATAAGATTTTATCTTCTGGATTCGATTAATAGATTTGCTAGTAAATCTATGTGTTTTATTTGGGCAATCTACATACATAACTATTACTGATATTACGATTAATAGATTTGCTAGTAAATCAATGCGTTTTATTTGGGCAATGTACGTAACTTATCCGGTTGGGGCAGACCATACTCCGTTTGGAGTAGTTGGCCTGCGGTTAGCGTTTTCGAAAATAGGCCGACGCTGCGCTAACCGCTGTTCAACTGCGATGGGCGGAGTTCAATTTAGAGTTTCGTAGGCCGCGCGCCAAATTTGGCTGGCTGCCAATTGTTAAATTTTCGAATCTGTGATCTCATCCAAAGGCGAAACCTGACCCTTTTTTCAGGGCCTTTTTACACAGAGGGGAGTACGCCTCAGTCGCATCTATTTGCCATCAATTTTACGTTGTGTAATAGCCGTCCCACTACAAAAAGATTGAAAATTGCTGTCAAGATTCGTTCTATTTTCGAAGAGAACCGTCTTAGTTAAACTATCCTCAAGTATCGATTTACGCCCACAGCAGCGGTTAGAGAATCTATTTTCGCTTTACATGCGAAAATAGAAAACGCTAACCGCTGTCGATTTCCGAAATTAGCCAGCGGTTAGCGTTTCACGAATTTAGGCGTCTGGCGCAAGGAGTTATAAGCTGATCATATCTATTACTTCATCGCAGAGTTTCTTTGTTTGTTCTAGTCCAAAACAATTCGTGACTGACTGGTTGTGTCCGTACTCTTATCTGTACAAACAATCAGAATTTTAGAAGGGTTGTTCTTTGCTGATAAAAGACTGTATGGCGCACATATTTAACCAGCTATTAGTACTAGACGGGGGGTTTGGCACCGAAGCTCAAAGAGATGGATTCGAATTTGAAGTAGTCCGCAAGAAAAGCCCAAATCAAACCGAATCAGTGGTACCCTTTCCTTTGTGCACTTTATGTAATTTCTAAAATAACTTCTCTCATTTGTAGGAAACGGATGTATTGTGGAGTGCCAGACTTCTAGTCAGTCATCCCGATGAAGTTCTACGGGTTCACAGGAGGTGAAAAGAAAATACCTACGCCCACTGGCACCCTGGCTTTAAGCCTTTTGGCTTCAAGCTTAGGCTTTAGATTCAGACCTACATAGACTTAGGATTAGGATTAGGCTGACAAGTTGAAAATTACCAGTTTTTCGTGTGGTGGAATGAGTTGCGGGAATCAAGAAATCAAGAGGTGGTCCAAAGCGGTGCGTATTTTAGATTTCTGGAGGCGGGCGCCGAACTCATTTCCACTAGTACGTACCCAGCTGTTGTGGAACTGATCCAACGCAGTGAAGGCTGGTCCCGACAAGAAGCGCTAGAACTTCTGAAATACGGGGTTCAACTAGCTAAGGAGGCGGTGGAGAGTTTTAGGAGGGAAAATCCGCAAATCAATCGACAAATTTATATTGGCGGAACGGTTCCACCTTATGGTGCCGTGTATGCACAAGCACTGGTATACTGTGGAAAATACGCTAGTAAAGTTGACTTGAAGGTATGTGCATATGGTCGGTCGGTCGGTCGGTCGGTCGGTCGGTCGGTCGGTCGGTCGGTCGGTCGGTCGGTCGGTCGGTCGGTCGGTCGGTCGGTCGGTCGGTCGGTCGGTCGGTCGGTCGGTCGGTCGGTCGGTCGGTCGGTCGGTCGGTCGGTCGGTCGGTCGGTCGGTCGGTCGGTCGGTCGGTCGGTCGGTCGGTCGGTCGGTCGGTCGGTCGGTCGGTCGGTCGGTCGGTCGGTCGGTCGGTCGGTCGGTCGGTCGGTCGGTCGGTCGGTCGGTCGGTCGGTCGGTCGGTCGGTCGGTCGGTCGGTCGGTCGGTCGGTCGGTCGGTCGGTCGGTCGGTCGGTCGGTCGGTCGGTCGGTCGGTCGGTCGGTCGGTCGGTCGGTCGGTCGGTCGGTCGGTCGGTCGGTCGGTCGGTCGGTCGGTCGGTCGGTCGGTAGTTTACCTATGTCTGATGCGTTTCAGACTATGACCGACCATTACATCACGCAATCAAAACCAATACTGGAAGCCGGGGTAGATATTTTGATTTTCGAAACGTTGCCTGTCATTCGCGAGGCGGAAGCCGCTTTAGCCGCTCTCGATCTACTTCCCGATGCCTACGTTTGCTTTGCGTTCACTTGCAAAGTATACTGCATTTGCATAGTTATTCTACGTAAAGTTCTACCGAATATTTGTAGGACGGAGAGCATCTCTGCAGTGGCGAAAAATTTTCTCAGGCAATCAAAACGGTTTCTGGCCATCCGCGAGTGTTGGCGGCAGGGATCAATTGTTCGGACCCAGTCTTTGTCTCAGATTTGCTCAAATCCGCACAGCCGTATGCAAATGGAAAACCGTTTATTGTTTACCCTAACAAAGGAGAGAAGTACACTAGAGGCGGGAAGGGGTAAATCTTTGAAGTTTACAATTTAAAAAGTAGTGCTTTCCTTCCAATTTTAGTTGGGAGTCGGTTCCTAATCAAAACCGAAAGCAAGTTCATCAATATGTGGCCGAATGGGCTGCTCTTGGGGCCAAAGCGATCGGAGGCTGTTGCAGAGTAAATTGTGAGGACATCGAGAAAATCAAGCTGGAAATTGAGAAAATTAGAGCAGGACAATGAGAAATTGTCTGTCAGAGAATATACATAGGTGAAAATCGTAATGATTTGGTTGAAATCGATTTCCTCTAGTATCTCCTTGTTTTTACGATGGTGATAGATTGGAGAATAGATTCGTTAGTTTTAATTCCGGGCAAACATGCATAGTGGGGGTCAGCAGAATCGGCCAGCATGGTGTGGCATTGATCACTATCATAGCTGTAAATTCAAATTGCCATCGCCATTGAATTGGCCATGGCAGGAAGCCCCAATTTGAGCATCTGTCGTAGCTACCGGAGATTTCCACTTAGTATCCCACCCCACTTA
>JASANB010000014.1:0-14284 GCA_030248155.1 Sabatieria punctata | reverse complement strand
ATACTTCGTTCAGTTACGGCTAATCGTTTCAATACGTATGTACAGTACTATGCAATGCAGTGTTGTTGGGGGTTTTTAAACGGGAATAGAAGGAATAAGAATATGGTAATGTTTTGGCCCGTTTATTTACATAGTGCATTTCAAGCTTTCTATTAATATCCTACTGCAGTCCAACATAGGAAAGGACAGTTTTCCCCCATCACTCATAATTTATTATCCAATGCCTTTGGATACCTATATTGTACCTGCACAATTTTGGAGCGAAACTTTCAACTCCTGCTGGTGCTGTGTGCCGAAAACTAAAAGCTAGGGCGGTCCACCTATACTGTGATCTTTTAGTAATACCAAGAGTCTAGCCTCGAATGAAATTTGTAAAGCCGATCGATCCCCATTTGGCATAACATACATACAGTACTACTGACTGGGCACCCGTGTACCTCAAGGGCACTAAAAATTGCTAAATTTCAAAAAGATGCCTAAATGTGACTTTCCTTTCTGTGGAAATTCCTCAATTTCAGTGCCCTTTGCTATGCTGTCACCAAGAATTGCTTGAGGAGAAAACTATTTATTAAAAAACTGTCTGGATGGATTGTTTACTGTGAGAAAACAATTGCTAGAAAGATAAACCATGGCTAGAACCGTAGCATATCCCGGGGTTGTATGTTTAGCGTGTACACCCCTGCCCCCATATGCGGAGGAGGTAGAAATAAATAATTAGAGTGCCAGAATTCTTTGGAAGCGAAAGCTGCTTTTTGAAAGATTTGCCTAAAGAGTGCCAGAATTCTTTCGAAGCAAAAGCTGCTTTCTCAAAGATTTGCCTAAAGAGTGCCAGAATTCTTTGGAAGCGAAAGCTGCTTTTTGAAAGATTTGTCTAAGGAGTGCCAGAATTCTTTGGAAGCGAAAGATGCTGTTTAAAAGATTTGTCTAAGGAGTGCTAGAATTCTTTGGAAGCGAAAGCTGCTTTTTGAAAGATTTGCCTAAAGAGTGCCAGAATTCTTTGGAAGCGAAAGCTGCTTTTTGAAAAAATTTGCCTAAAGAGTGCCAGAATTCTTTGGATTGGAAAGGAAAATTCCTGTCTTTGAAAGATTTCCCAAAAAGAATGTCAGCATTCTTTTGAAGGGAAAGCTGCTTTTTGAAAGATTTGCCTAAAGAGTGCCAGAATTCTTTGGAAGCGAAAGCTGCTTTTTGAAAGATTTGCCTAAAGAGTGCCAGAATTCTTTCGAAGCAAAAGCTGCTTTCTGAAAGATTTGCCTAAAGAGTGCCAGAATTCTTTGGAAGCGAAAGCTGCTTTTTGAAAGATTTGTCTAAGGAGTGCCAGAATTATTTGGAAGCGAAAGCTGCTTTTTGAAAGATTTGCCTAAAGAGTGCCAGAATTCTTTTGAAGCGAAAGCTGCTTTTTGAAAAATTTGCCTAAAAAGTGACAGAATTCGTTGGATTGGAAAGGAAAATTCCTGTTTTTGAAAGATTTCCCAAAAAGAATGTCAGAATTCTTTGGAAGGGAAAGCTCCTTTTTGAAAGATTTGCCTAAATCGTGTCAGAATTCTTTGGAAGCGAAAGCTGCATTTAGAATTCTTTGGAAGCGAAAGCTGCTTTTTGAAAGACTATGCAGACAGGTGTATATGACAAAACGATTATGCAGACAGGTGTATATGACAAAACAGATGACTTCAACTTCAAGGTTGTAAAATACACATTTGCAGACAGTAACACTCATAGAAATATTGGGTTAAAAGTTTTTTATACACAAATAATAAGATTTGGAAGGATTACCAATGATCAGAATATTTTCACAGATAGAGTTCACAGATTGTACAAGGATTTCAAAAGTAATGGTTTCCATAAAGAAGAATTGATTACTCAATTTATAAAATTTACTGAAAGATATCAAGCTTTGATTACAAAATTTGGAATTGGTACAAAACAAGAAGTAATCAAATATATACACTGGATATTTACCTAATTAGCACATAAACAATACAGAGGGGAGACTCTCTGGTATGTATATTATTGGTGCTCATTTCTTTTGTGCATTTATGTTTCCCAACTCTGTTGGGTGGTTTACAATTTCCCAACTCTGTTGGGTGGTTTACAATTTCCCAACTCTGTTGGGTGGTTTACAATTTCCCAACTTTGTTGGGTGGTTTACAATGCTTGATCTGTTTTTGCTGATGTCTTTTGTGTATTTAATTTTCCCAACCATGTTGGGTGGTTCACAATGTCTGGTTTTGCCAGGCAATTGAAGAATGCTTCTAAGATGGTTTGCGCTTTTGATGTTCCCAGATTGCTGGGTACTTTACAAAAGCAGAACAACAGGATAGGTAAACAACATTTCACACAATGTGTCAATCAGGCAAGGGAAGAAGTGACCAAAACGAGCCATAAAAACAGCCATAAAGTAGGACGTTAATCCAAGATTTACAATGATTACCTTGGGCAATACTATTCATAACACAGAGCGCAGGGATTAAAGGATTGACCTGAGCCATTAATTGCTGCCATGAAGTTGATATAAAAGAGATGTGCAGAACTGTTCAGTCATTCTGTGTGCTGTTTTGTCAGACATTTGTGGCGCCAGCATGTCTGCAAGCAAGGTAGGACCTTGATGTCCTCTGTATGTTGTTTGTTTGGTTAGTCAAGGCTGGCAGTATTGATGAAACTCCCTGAAAAGGGCGGAATCCAGTTGCAGCTAGATTTTAGAGACTGCAACGGTTTCTGTTATTCATCCTGCAGCTCAATGACTTGAGTGGAGTCTTGTGTTGTCCAATTTCAGCTTTACTTGGTAGCACTTTGCTGAAGAGCCCAGCTACTGAGACTGTGTTCAGGTCCAAAGTTAAAGGGCGAAACCTGAATGCAGTTGGATCTCAAAGGCATTTGACCCTCCAGACACTTGATGCTATTGCAGAGTGAATGGTTGGTTTTAATGCTGGAGAGAGACACTGTTTATTTGTTGTGTTCAATGTTGCTCTTAGTATCAGACTGAGCTGAAAGTTAAAGGTGGTCCAGAATATAGCTGATTTGGTCAGCCTATTTTCTGGATTACAGATACATATCTTTCCTGTCGGCAAAGTTTGCCGATACCCAAAACTGTCGGCTAAAGTTATCGGAAAACGCCCAAAACTAAAACTATCGGCAAGCCACTTTAGTGGCAGGTGAGTTGCAAGGGGATATAGCTGATTTGGTCAGCCTATTTTCTGGATTACAGATACATATCTATATGGTATACAAGGACTTGCCCTTCAAAGAAATTTGCAAAACTACAGATACATATCTATATGGTATACAAGGACTTGCCCTTCAAAGAAATTTGCAAAACTATTTAAACATTTTGAAAGATTTGCCTAAATCGTGCTTTTTGAAAGATTTGCCTAAATACTGCCAGAGTTCTCTATCGGCAAAGCAAATTTGCCGATAGTTTTTGTCTGCCACTATCTTTATACACATGTTTTCCTGTCGGCAAAGTTTGCCGATACCCAAAACTGTCAGCTAAAGATATCGGCAAACGCCCAAAACTAAAACTATCGGCAAGCCACTTAAGTGGCAGGTGAGTTGCAAGGGGATATATCTGATTTGGTCAGCCTATTTTCTGGATTACAGATACATATCTATATGGTATACAAGGACTTGCCCTTCAAAGAAATTTGCAAAACTATTTAAACATTTTGAAAGATTTGCCTAAATCGTGTTTTTTGAAAGATTTGCCTAAATACTGCCAGAATTCTTTCGAAGTGCCAGAATTCTTTGGAAGCGAAAGCTGCTTTCTGAAAGATTTGCCTAAAGAGTGCCAGAATTATTTGGAAGCGAAAGCTGCTTTTTGAAAGAATTGCCTAAAGAGTGCCAGAATTCTTTTGAAGCGAAAGCTGCTTTTTGAAAAATTTGCCTAAAGAGTGCCAGAATTCGTTGGATTGGAACGGAAAATTCCTGTTTTTAAAGGATTTCCCAAAAAGAATGTCAGAATTCTTTGGAAGCGAAAGCTGCTTTTTGAAAGATTTGCCTAAAGAGTGCCAGAATTCTTTCGAAGCGAAAGCTGCTTTCTGAAAGATTTGCCTAAAGAGTGCCAGAATTCTTTGGAAGCGAAAGCTGCTTTTTGAAAGATTTGCCTAAAGAGTGCCAGAATTCTTTGGAAGCGAAAGCTGCTTTTTGAAAGATTTGCCTAAAGAGTACCAGAATTCGTTGGATTGGAAAGGAAAATTCCTGTTTTTTGAAAGATTTCCCAAAAAGAATGTCAGGATTCTTTCGAAGGGAAAGCTGCTTTTTGAAAGATTTGCCTAAAAGAATGTCAGAATTCTTTAGAAGGGAAAGCTGCTTTTTGAAAGATTTGCCTAAAGAGTGCCAGAATTCTTTGGAAGCGAAAGCTGCTTTTTGAAAGATTTGCCTAAAGAGTGCCAGAATTCTTTCGAAGCATTATTAGTGCCAGAATTATTTGGAAGCAAAAGCTGCTTTCTGAAAGATTTGCCTAAACAGTGCCAGAATTCTTTGGAAGCGAAAGCTGCTTTTTGAAAGATTTGCCTAAGGAGTGCCAGAATTACTGTTGTTTGGGTATGGGATTTTCAGGAATCGGTTCGGTATGGGTAGGTATTTTTCGGCGTACCCAGGAATCGGTTCGGTATGGGTAGGTACAGTATTCGCAAAAATACCGGTATACCGGTATTTATTCGGTATTTCCTGAAAATGTTTTGCGGGGTCAAAACTCTTATATTTTGATTGCTTTACTCAGTGGCTGCTTTAAGTGGTGTCGGGTGGTTTAAAGTTGCAGTAAACATACATATAGGCCATTCACAATCCACTAGGTTTCTGTTTGGTGCAAAATTTTTCGATTCTCTTAGATCCGTTCGTTCTAGCTTCCGCACTCGACATAGTCTTTAGTTTCTCAACATGAAAACACTATCTATCTACTATGGTAGCCAATTTTCAGAGATGAAATGGAACTAGCGGCGCTGCTGTTTTTCGCTAAAAAGTAAGAAAACGTTCGGCAATAGTGGGACACTATCCCCCATTAGCGAAAACCTACCTGATTTAAGCTGAGGCTAGATCATAAAATTCCTAAAGATGGATCCTAAAGGTACGTTTAACTTCATCCGAAGCCTAATCCCCAATCAATGTAGAAGCCTAAAACTTGTTCACAGTGCTGAACAGAAGCTGGTACTTACAAATTGGTGAGGGGTTAGTGTCGATGTATCAAAATCGGATAATCAGCGCGTCATGCATAAGTGAAATGCACGCTGCTTCCCTCGCAATTCTGCAGCGAAACCTAGCTTAGCCTGTACAGGGCATACATACATACATACATACATACATACATACATACATACATACATACATACATACATACATACATACATACATACATACATACATACATACATACATACATACATACATACATACATACATACATACATACATACATACTCTGAATTTTCAAGGTCAGTAGCAAAGGAAATTCATTGAAAGTAACGGGATTTACAGTTTTTAGGCATTTTCTTAAATTATTTTTAATTCCACTAAAGTGAAACTCGTTTCTGTGAATAATTTTGGCTAAGAGAAATTTTCCATTTGTACCATAGTTTTAAGACCTGCCAGTGTACAGTATAGACGTAACGAGCTGTGCCAAAGTGGGGCTATTATTCCGACTTTTGTTGAATGAAAGTTCACTACATCAATATGTATGTAGGTACTACCAAGAACAATGGTACTACATCAGACTTGATAAATAGTAACCATGTGGAGTAAGTGAAGTGAATTTAAAAAAACTACACTATAGCAATCTAAAAGCAACTTTGGTACAAATGACTAAAAACCTTTTAAATTCGATATTTTGAAGGATATCGTAAATAAAATGAGCTTCTGAGTGCCCAAAATACGAAATTTCGAAGGAAACATTGAGATCATGGGCAATTTTCCATAAAAACTGCACTTAACTGGATAAAAAAATACCGATTCCCAAATACCTGGGTATTCCAAAAATAATCGGTATACCGGGTATGGGTATTTATGAAAATACCTGGAATCGGTAGGTATTTATTGGGTAGGCAAAAATACCCATTTTTCGGTATGGGTTCGGTATACCCAAACAACAGTGCCAGAATTCTTTGGAAGCGAAAGCTGCTTTTTGAAAAATTTGCCTAAAAAGTGCCAGAATTCTTTGGATTGGAAAGGAAAATTCCTGTTTTTTTGAAAGATTTCCCAAAAAGAATGTCAGAATTCTTTCGAAGGGAAAGCTGCTTTTTGAAAGATTTGCCAGAAGATTCTTAAGGAAGGGAATTGAAAATTCGTGTTTTTGAAAGATAACCGAAAGGAATGTCAGGATGCCTTAGAAGGGAATGCTGCTTTAAAAGATTTGCCTAACGTGTGCCAAAATTCTTTGGAAAGGAAAGCTGCTTTGAAAGATTTGCCTAAATCGTGTCAGAATTCTTTGGAAGTGAAAGCTGCTTTTTGAAAGATTTGCCTAAAGAGTGCCAGAATTCTTTCGAAGCAAAAGCTGCTTTCTCAAAGATTTGCCTAAAGAGTGCCAGAATTCTTTGGAAGCGAAAGCTGCTTTTTGAAAGATTTGTCTAAGGAGTGCCAGAATTCTTTGGAAGCGAAAGATGCTGTTTAAAAGATTTGTTTAAAAGATTTGTTTTAAAAGAAAAGCGCCAATTTTTGTTGTAGGAAACGTCGGTTAGCACGCTTAAAAGATGCGCAAAGCAATTCTCTTTCGACTTGTATAATCATATCTGGGGGTTAGGGTGCCGCGTCGGTGGCTCAGTGGGTAGCTTGCTGCCTCTGAGTCACGCGGCCCCTGCATCCCTAGCGGTTGTAGTGGTTCATCCTCTCGGCGCGGCAAGTTTCTTGCTGCAAAGAGTTGGTCGTCGGCATAAAGCTCCACCCAGGCCACCGAAAGCTGGTTACAGCGAGTAGATAAAATGGGAACCAACTGGATCTGCCATAGCACCGAAGCCGCTCCTACAGCATGCCAACTTGGAGAAAGAGCAATGACGTCAGGAGTTGTCCACGGAAACCGACTAGGCTGGGGGGCCTCTCTCACACCAGGGGCGGACCTAGCGGATGTTGGGAGCCGACATCACCATGACGTCAACGCGCCAGGGACTTTTGTTAAGTACCTGGCGCCCAACAGCATGGCTAGAGTGGCTGGCAGTGATAGAAGGGAAACGTCCGAGATGACGAAACCACGGGGGTAGCGGAATGGACCTCGAGTCTGATCGCAGGCCGTAAGGCCCCCCCCGCAAATCGGAATCGGAGTGCCAGAATTATTTGGAAGTGAAAGCTGCTTTTTGAAAGATTTGCCTAAAGATTGCCAGAAAGAATTCTTTGGATTGGAATGGAAAATCATCTGAAAGAATTATCCGAAGAGCTTACTGTCAGAAAGACTTGTTTGAAAGAGAAAACAGCATCTGAAAGAATTGTACACCCACATTCTTCAAATAAAAGTTTGCTGACGTTTTCCTCTGCTGCCGGTCTAATTTTGTAAAAAATTTCGAAAAAATTCTGTCTCTGCCTCTAAAACTGAGAGAATCTTCAAAGTGATGAAACTATCTAAAGTTTTATACACTCATTTTGAAGAACCGTCTTGTTTTTTAGCAAAGGTTCATTCAGTACATAAACTCAGTATTAGATAAAAAGGACCAGCTTTTAGCATAAAATGACATGTAGTTCACATGTCGATTGTTCTGTTCTAAAAATAGTCTAAGATTTTATAATAAAAATTAATCACTGGGAAGGAAAAGAAATCACCATGGCTGATTTATCTACGTTCGTGGACTACCAAGATTTCTCCTTGTTTAGGCATGTTTGTATATAACGAGCAGACTAGAATTTTCTGGTTTAATTCCGGCTGTCACGACTGCCATGCCGAGCACAGCTTAATGGGAGCTCTGTTCGGTCTGGCCATTTACAACGGTATCTTGATAGACCTTCATTTTCCTCTGCTGCTCTACACAAAACTGTTCGGAAAACCTACTCGGCTTGAAGATCTGCAACAGTTGGACCCGGTCTGTCCGTCCACTCTGCTCTGTCGTCTGTGGCAGTGATGAGCTGCTTAGGTGCTGTACAATAGTTTGTGTTGGTTACTGGAGTTGGAGGAGGACCAAGTGGAGGAAGCGTTCGGCTGCAGCTTTCAGATCAGCTACACCGACGGCTACGGAGCTCTGCGAACAGAAGACTTGAAGGAAAACGGCGCTCAACTGCCTCTCACCGGTCAAAATCGTCAGGTGCCTTCTCTTCTTCTAACCGTTCGCGAGGCACATTTAGATCCAGACATATTGTAACGGCCGTAATGAGCCATAACGACCTGCATACCCTTTCGCTCACTGAAACTTTGGTGACCTTTTAGGAAATAGAACTACCCAGCCCAGATTTCTCAACCCCATGTGCACGCAGACCATATATCTATTCTGGCGTTGACATATAGTTTTTCCAATTAGCTAAAGTTCGTGTCTGTTTGTAGGAATTTGTAGATCTCTATGTGGATTTTCTTCTAAATCAGTGTGTCAGCTACCAGTTTGAAGCATTTCGGGCAGGTTTTCGTAAAGTCACTGATGAAGATTTTCTGGTTCAGCAATTCGCACCGGATGAACTCGAGGCCCTAGTGTGTGGCATGAGTGTACGTTTCTTTAGATCTGCTTATGTGACTGAAATCGCTGGCTTGCGCAGCCTGCCGCAGTTGCACCGGTCTGGTTCTGGCTAAACCCTTGTTTTATTTTGAGAAAGTTGAAATGTTTAGTAAAACAAACAGATCTGATTGCAGGACTTGCAGTTTGTTGACGCCTTGGAAAAGAACACTAAATACTGGTATGGCTACGATGCCGATCACCCGACCATAAGGTTTGTGCCACGTAAAATATCTATACAGTGGTTGATTGTTTGAGAAACTTCTGGCAAGTAGCGCACGGAATGAGTAAGGAAGAGAAAAAGCTGCTGCTTCAATTCGTCACTGGCTCTGACAGAGTGCCGGTGGGCGGCTTGCCCAAAATCAAGTTCAATATCGCCAAAAGCGGAGATGATTCTGATCGGTAGTTGAAATTGTTGTGTCATCCCAGATTTTAGTACAGTGTTTAGTTTGCCCAGTGCTCACACGTGCTACAACTTTTTGTTATTACCAGACTACAGCACTAAAGCAAGATTGAGTGACCGGCTTTTAAAGGCCATCACAAACAGCAGAGGATTTGAGTTGCCATAAACTACTACCTACTGTACTTCCTCCGTTACGCCGGCTATCATTGTGATACTGTCTTGCTAAACCAATGTTCCTACTCTTTTTGAACTACAATTGACAATGATAAACTGGTCATACAGTACACTACAATTGGCTTAATCTGCTTAAGCGTCTCTGCACGAGAAAGTGGGCCATTTCGCGGGGCATGAAAATATTCAAAATCAGTTTAGGTCCATATAGTTATGACTGTTAGATTCATTTTTCTTCAAAAACAACGAATTTGAAGTCCGTTTTCGCCTACCTAGTGTAGTAATCCCAATACAGAGCCCTTTACCCCCCAGAGTATGGCAATTTTGTTCTTCTGTGTTTTGAAACTTTAGATATCGTAACATATGTAAAAAGGCACGCTAAATTTCGTGGTGGTATGCGTTTTTTTGGAAAAACTTTGAAAATTGCATTTTTTCGTGTTTTGAATTTTTCAAAGCTGAAAAAACGCCAATTTTTGTTGTAGGAAACGTCGGTTAGCACGCTTAAAAGATGCGCAAAGCAATTCTCTTTCGACTTGTATAATCATATCTGGGGGTTAGGGTGCCGCATCGTTGGCTCAGTGGGTAGCTCGCTGCCTCTGAGTCACGGCGGCCCCTGCATCCCTAGCGGTTGTAGTGGTTCATCCTCTCGGCGCGGCAAGTTTCTTGCTGCAAAGAGTTGGTCGTCGGCACAACGCTCCACCCAGGCCACCGAAAGCTGGTTACATCGAGTAGGTAAAATGGGAACCAACTAGTGTTGTTTAATACCGGATTTTTCAAATGCGTATGCGTATGCGTATACGCATTCCAATTACAAATGCGTATGAGTTTGCGTATACGCATTGCAAAAACTAATGCGTATTTTGCGTATTGCGTATGCGTAATGCGTAATCTCAGAAACGTTCAGAAATTTCAATAAACAGCTTTTTTGGCTCTACAGTGTGCTGTTTAGGTATCTAACTTTATAATCCAGGTTTTTGAGACATACTTGTGGCTTGGTGATAAATTCCTGCCATCAAAAAATTGCAGTATATGTACAGTACGTATGTTTTCGACAGGCAAGAGATATGCGCTTTCCTGCAAAAAAATGTAGTCAAATGTATATTTTCAAAAGAAGTCTAGTAGCATTCGGATTCAATCATATTAAGGATACACTGGAAGCACAAACAAATAGCCTGAGCATACAGCACAACTAATGTCTCCCTAAACCGTGGAAACCGTAAATTCAAGGATTTGTCACACATTTCTTTTCCTCTTAAAACTTAGCGTCTTTTTTAAATATTTGCAAGTCGAACTTAGCATACATGTAACAGGTCATCCGCCTAAGGGGGAGGGGGTTCAGAGGTTTATCGCCGGAAGGGCCTGAGTCCAAATTTTGGGAAAGGGGTGGGCAAAAAAACGCTCAAAATCGCAAAAAATCGCAATTTGTCGGCTAAAAATCGTAAAAAACTCGTTAATTTGGGCTGAAATACAGCTAAAAAATGCTGTTTTAGTTTTACAGGCGGTTTTGGCAATTTTGGTGCCTCAAATTGCAAAGAAATACTTACCAGAAAATCGGAGGCAGTCGGAAAAATCGTCTCGGGGGTGCGCATCGGGGTCTGGCCTAAGTCGGGTGGAGGGCAGATCCCCAGAACCCCTGTTATATGTATGCAAATTATCTTAGAAAATTTCTGGTACCCTCACCTCACACTAAAAACATGAAGAATGACTATTTGGTAACAACTTGAACACTAAATTTTTTGCAAGAAATTCGAAAAGGCAGCTATTTTTCAGACCCAATACGCATTACGCAAAAATATGCAAACTTTTGGCAGAATGCGTAATAATATTGCGTAATGAAATTCAAATGCGTATGCGTATGCGTATGCGTATACGCATTCTGAAATGCAATGCGTACTTTGCGTAATGATATGCGTAATGCGTATACGCATGCAACAGTAGAACCAACTGGATCTGCCGTTGCACTGAAGCCGCTCCACAAAGCACGCCGCGTTGGGAAGAACATCTGCGATGTCAGAAGCTGTCTGAGAAACCAACTATGCCGGGGAGCCCTCGGCCGTCGGGAGCTGTCAGCATCATGGCATCGACACGCCGCCGGCCGCCCTCCTGGTGACCGGCACCCAGCAGCATGGCTAGGAGTGGCTGGCAGTGAAAGAAGGGCAACGTCAGCAACGAAGATGACGAATCACGGGGAAGCGAAATGGACCTCGAGTCTGATCGCAGGCCGTAAGGCCCCTCGCACATCGGATCGGATCGGATCGGGGGTTAGGGTATGCAGACGGGCACTTTAGGGCCTCTCAAAGTCAAGTGGTCGGCCCCGGAGCGCCATTTCTGCAACTGACCGCTTTAACCAGTCGCTAAATCGTTAGACAAATAGCAAATTATCACTTGGACACCACCGTTTCAACCAACAATCAATGAAAAAGTCATCTCTTGCTCTATTTGATACACTCTGCATGATTCATGAACTCATGTTTGGGTATTATTTATCAAAATTCGCTGGAGAGAGTACTGTTATTTTACTAGTGGATTTATATTTTACTATTTACTAAATTTACTACAAATTCAGCCCTTCAATTTAATTTTAATTTTTATTTTACTACCAAGCAGCTCCGATTTTACTAATTTTTGTTTTACTAATAATTTTGCTAATTTTACTACTATTTTACTACGATTTTACTAGTCACAATGGAAAATTTTACACCAATGATGCCAAGATCTTACGAATAATTGATGTTAGTACTAAATCATTGCTAAATTTGATCATGATACGAAGTTTTCCGAGTTTTAGAGTAAAAAAACATGTGAAATTCGACTGAGAAAAGTAAAACCACACATATTTTATTGCAAAATTCATTAAGATTTCCACTGGAATTCACCAAAAACTAAATTTCCATTTTACTATTGACGACCTTTGGCAATTTTATTTAATTTTGACTTTACTATTGGCTCTTAATTTTACTTTTTACTACTATTTTACTACTAGTAAAATACCACTAGTATTACTAATTTTTGTTTTACTATACTATAGTAAAATAACAGTAGGAGAGAGAACCAAATCCAAAATTGTTGGGTGCTTTGCTTCTGTGCTTTTGCTACGAAGTGGTCTAAAAACTTCTAGAACGATGTAGTACTGAGCTTGTATCTAGAAACATTTTGGCAATTCGGTTTCTTCTAGCCGTCTAACCGTTCTAACCGTTCTAGCCGTTCGCACCGGCAGGTAACACTGTGGGCGCTGAATTTTGTGCAATTCGCAGAACGTTTTCAGGCTGTGATACTTCTTCAATATGCTTTGTGCTTTTCACTCACACATCTATTGGCCAACTCCGAATCGCCATGCCGAAATGCTATCCTGAGCATCGGCCTATTCAGTTTGGAAATCAATTAAACTGTCGATTTTCACTTCTGATTGCAACGATTTCAGCTCTTCAAGTTGTGATGCTTCTTCAATGTGCTTTGTGCTTTCACTCACATCTCTTCTGGCCAACTTCGAATGGCCATGCCGAAATACTATCCCGAGAATCGGCCAATTCACCTTGGAAATCAATTAAACTGACGGTTACCCTTCTGATTGTAACGATTTCAACTCTTCAAGCTGTGATACTTATTCAATGTGCTTTGTGCTTCCACTCACATTTGCTCTGGTTAACTGGTCCCGAGAATCGGCCGATTCGGTTATGTAAATTTAAAACTGACGATTTTCCTTCAAACCGCCTTCATGTCCTCGATACACTCTCTCTCTTCTGTATTTTTCAGGGTACCTAGTTTACCCCCTAAAACATCAACCCCCAAAAATCTGTACCTCTAAATCAGTACCCCCAAAATTTGTACCCTAAAAATGGTTTCTGTCCCTGAATTTTTTGCGCCCTGTATTATTCAGGATGCTTTGTTTGCCCCACCCAAATTTGCCCCCCTAAATTTCTTTCCCCCTTTTTTTAGTCTGAAATGCTTTGCTCTCTATATTTTTATACATGTAACAGGGGGTCCGGGGTGTGCCACCCCCCAACTTAGTCCAGACCATACATGTAACAGGTCATCCGCTGAAGGGGGAGGGGGGTTGGGGGGTCTGGCGCCGGCCGGGGGTCTGGCGCAAAAAATTCAGGGACAGAAACCATTCATACATGTAACAGAGGGATCTGGGGTCTGCTCCCACCCGACTTAGGCCAGAACCCCCAAATCAGAAGGGAAATCGTCAGTTTAATTGATTTCCAAAGTGAATTGGCCGATTCTCGGGATAGTATTTCAGCATGGCCATTCGAAGTTGGCCAGAAGAGATGTGAGTGAAAGCACAAAGCACATTGAAGAAGCATCACAACTTGAAGGGCTGAAATCGTTGCAATCAGAAGTGAAAATCGACAGTTTAATTGATTTCCAAACTGAATCGGCCGATTCTCGGGATAGTATTTCGGCATGGCGATTCGGAGTTGGCCAATAGAGGTGTGAGTGAAAAGCACAAAGCATATTGAAGAAATATCACAGCCTGAAACCGTTCTGCGAATTGCACAAAAATCAGCGCCCACAGTGTTACCTGCCGGTGCGAACGGCTAGAACGGTTAGAACGGATAGACGGCTAGAAGAAACCGAATTGCCAAAATGTTTCTAGATACAAGCTCAGTACTACATCGTTCTAGAAGTTTTTAGACCACTTCGTAGCAAAAGCACAGAAGCAAAGCGCCCAACAATTTTGGATTTGGTTCTCTCTCCGGCGAATTTTGATAAATAAATACCCAAACATGAGTTCATGAATCATGCAGAGTGTAACAAATAGAGCAAGAGATGACTTTTTCATTGATTGTTGGTTGAAACGGTGGTGTCCAAGTGATAATTTGCTATTTGTCTAATGATTTAGCGACTGGTTAAAGCGGTCAGTTGCAGAAATGGCGCTCCGGGGCCGACCAATTGACTTAAACTAATTTTGAATATTTTCATGCCCCACGAAATGAAGGTTTTGGCCCACTTTCTCGTGCAGAGACAATTAATTAGTCCAGTCCAATGCCAGAAAAAGCGTCCCAGTACTTACAGCATTTAGTTAGAGCCAAGAATACAGTTCAATGCGCTGTTTTAGTGCAGGGGAGGTGGCCAATCCCTTAGACAACGTGAGCGGAAC
>JASANB010000013.1:0-61132 GCA_030248155.1 Sabatieria punctata | reverse complement strand
TGTGATGGACGATAGATGCCGGCTTCGAGCCATTCTGCGATTTTCGCCTCCACCTTCGGTCTAACATGGAAGGGCAGCCGTCGCAGTGCTTGTCTGACCGGTCTCTCTTCTCCGGTGTCGATTTCCATGTAGGCTACTTGGCAGTCACCAATTTCGTCCTCCGTGAGACTGAATGCCTCGTTCCGTTCTAGCAGAAAAGTGAGTGCGAAGTCCGTCGTATCTGCGGGGGCAGATCATCGAACAGGAGTAGGCCAGCCATGGTCAATTTCCCGTTCTTCCGGCTCAGTGACAATACGAGTGATGGCTGCCTCTACCGCTTCTACCTCCTCGGCGGTCAAACTGCCCAGGGGATGAGCTGTCCCTGATATCGGCGGCCGTGGCTCGTCAGCTGCAGCAATTAATTGTTGTACCGTGGCTCCCGCTCTCTGGCGACTCTCCTCTGCTGCAGCGTCCTTGGGTGTAGCATGCTCTGCCAGTTTGCCGATTTCCGTCCCGGCGTCCACAGTGATGACGCTGTCCGTTTGGTTAGCCACTGTGACCAGTATTGACTGGTCAGTGTAATGCTCAAATCCGTACTGCACCTTCACCTCGACTTCCGTCTCCCGGGGCAGGGATGAAATAGTTGTGTTTCTCATCCAACGTCACTCCCGGGGCTCTGCCAGTGACCGTTTCCACGCAATTTGGTTGGATTTCCCGTGCCGATACCATGTGCACAGGGACGGCTCCCTCTGGAGTAGTGCAGTTGGAGATGTTCGGCACCGGGGTAGAATCTCCTTCCCCAGCAGGTGTACACGGCTGGGCTGTCTCGGACATTTCCTCGGTCTTCTCTGCAGGAGCCGGACCGATTTCCGGCAGCGTTGTTGTCCTTCCACTAGCTGGGAGAGCAGCGTTACTAGTGGAGTGTGGAAAAAAAAACTTTGATTCCTGGCAGCCCTACCAGCGGGGTAGGGGCATTTCATGTCGACCACGAATCGCATCTTAGCCTGGTGGCCTTGATACGAGTAGTGTCCACCACGTGTCGACTCTCCCTTCCTCCTCCAGTGAA
Source organism: Sabatieria punctata (assembly GCA_030248155.1). Taxonomy (NCBI): domain Eukaryota; kingdom Metazoa; phylum Nematoda; class Chromadorea; order Araeolaimida; family Comesomatidae; genus Sabatieria; species Sabatieria punctata. The sequence goes on along the minus strand of JASANB010000013.1, from coordinate 60,087 downwards.
TCCTTTCAACCACACTGCGCGGGCTCCGTGCAAGGTGGTTTTGACTCCTCGAGTTTTTCCTTCCTTCAGGATAGCACGGAGTCCTTCTCTTCCGCACAAATTAGTCACTGCGCCGGTGTCGATGAGGGCAGGCACTTCCTCCGGTCCGATGTTTACTTTTAGCAATCGTAGAGGGATTGCCTCCGGCTGTTTGAGTGTAGGGTTGGCAGGTTTCAGCTCCGTTGGTCGAACGGGGTTAATTTCGACTACCCCCACTTCCGTCTCTTCGTCCTCTAAGTCCGAGCCGTCATCCGGTTGAAGATCCTCAAACTCCTCGAGTTCTTCTCCGTCGATGCTGCCTTCCACTAAGTTGACCCTTCCTCGGTAAACGTCCATGGCTCTTTCGTAGGCAGCGTCGTTCACTGCCTTGTCCCTGTCTGGTGGGTTCTTCTTAACCCACTTAGCCCATGCTTCTCCGAGTCCACGTCTGAGTTTTTGGCAGCGTCTTCACTCCTCCGCGCGTGTATCCTTCCGGTGGTCTCCGGCGGATATCAGGAGGCGGATTCGCGCCTGCGGACTCTGGAGCTCGTGCTGGTCGGGCCGGGGCCCGATTCAAAGGCTGAGTTCTAGGCGGAGCACGTCTGGGAGGTTCGGCCCGCGGTGGTCTAACAGCTCGATCCGTTTCGATGGGCTCAAAGCGCTGCATCGCTCGGCGGGCGTCGGCCAGGTTGAAGCAATGTTGTTCTACGTTGTGTTCCCTGGCTTTCTGACGTAGATCTGGGGTCAGTCCTTGGAAGAACATCAACAGCTGCCACTCAGTGAGATTCCCTCCCGGCTCGGTGTAGTGAAGGCGCAAAGATTTGCGCTCAATCTCCTTGCAGTACTCGTCCAGGGAGAGGTTGCCTTGCGTAGTTCGTAGCAACTCGGTCTTCACTTCCAGTGCTCTCTCCCGGGGCAGGAATCGATCGACCAGCAGTGTTCGTACTTGAGCGTACGTCCCCGCTCAGTCAGCGGCACAGTGTCTATTGCAGCGCGCATGGCCTTAGGCACTGCACTTTTGACCAGGGCCACTTTCGCCTCGTCCTCCACTACTTTGGCGAAAACGAAGTATTCCTCCAGATCGTTGAGGAATTGCCGAACGTCCTCCACATCCTGGTCGAATTTTGGCAGCTTCAAGGAACGTAGATAAAAAGGTTCCCTGCGCTGGTCGGCTGCCCGAAGCTCGATGTTGTGTAGAGTGTCCTCGGCTCGGTTCAACAGGTTGGCCATTAGTTGCTGACGCTCCGCTATGTCATCCTGGGCCTCTACGTACCCTGATACAACGCGGCTGTCCCGGGCCGCCACTCCTCTGGCAGCAGCGTTTCCTCCGGTTCGGAGATTCTGCAAGTTGGCGGTTTGTTGCAGATGTTGTAGTCCTGCGGTGGTTAATTCGCGAATTCGTTCCTCCGCTCGGTCCTCGCCCTGTCCGGTGTCCCTGGCCGCCTGTCGCACCCGATGGAGGTAGGTATCACGTAGCGCTTCCAACTCATGGGAGGTGTAGTGAAGTGACTGGGTGCGTAGTGCTTCTTCGGCCCGAGTCAGTGCCTGTTCCAGCTGTCTGCTCCGGCGGTTCAGGTCGTAGTCTCGCGACAGAGTTTCCTCTGTCTCTCGTGCGCGCATCCCTTGATTGAGCCGGTCCTGCGGCGGTCGTGGTCGACCCGGGGCGGCTTCCTCAGAGGCCGGCCGGGACAGGATTTGAACGTCCCCTGGACGTAGAGGGCGTCGGACAGGCTGACTGGCCATAGTAGGAGGCACCTCGGTAGGTAATTCTCTTCCTTCTGGACTGATCGACCGAGACGGTGTCGGGTCCCAACGAGGGTCGGTCCGATGAAGTCGGTGAAGATACCGCCGATACCTCTGGAGAGTTCCAGCTCCTGTTCTGCCAGCTGGGCTTCCGCAGTTTTCGAAGACGCATTCCATCTCCTGGTGCCATCTGATGGATATCCTCCGCTGTAGTAGCGGGCGGTCCAGGTCGTTCAGTTCGACCGGGGTTGGTTATGCCAGTGGCCATACTAGTTTTCCCTTGGCCTTCTAGTCTGATTTCGGCTCGTCCTGGATCGTCGTCGCTCTGGTAGCCGAAGCTGTAGGGGCTCGACGTTCTGGCCAGTAGAACCGGCTGCGGGCTGCGTACTCACCGCCGTCCTTGCGGTTGCGTCTCGCGGAAGTCGATACCTGAGAAACAGGTGAGTGTTACTTCGTACGATGTAGCTAGTTCCGCCTCCGGGTACTCACTCAAGTAGTCGGGCCGCTCGTGGTAAGGCGACATCTCGTGTACGCGGTAGCACACGCCAGGCCAAAGGCGCTGGAGTGGTAGGGCTGATTTCTTCGCTAGTACGCTGCAGCGCGAGCCGGATCTTCCCAGTGGTTGAGACCCTCAATCTCCAGCGCCTGCTCACTCAATGTTTCCACCGGGGCCGTCGTGATCGTGACGCGTTGGGTCGCCCACATCCTGTCCCGGTTTGGCCCTCTCGCCACCGGCGGAGGCGACCTGGGTACAAGTCAGCGTTGCTCGGCGAGGAAATCGCCTCGAACCGGCAGCGGTCTGTGAAGCCTGAGACGTCAATGCTCTCTCGCCGTGGTGAGTTGCTCCGGTTCGTTAGGGTCCGGGAAGCCACTGTCGAAGATTAGTGGTCTCTCGTTCCAATCTAGCAATGCCTGGTCCTCGGACGCTTCCTCTGGAGATCCGCGCGGGTGTTGGAAGCGGGTGATGGGTTCACACTGACTGGCCTGCACCGCGCCGAGTACCACATCACTGCTCGATGGTCTTCCCTTGCTCGCTGTTCAACGTCTCTACCGACTGCTCTTTCCAAGATGGCAGCCGCTTCCTCCCCGTCGGCGAGGTCTTCTGTGAAAGTTGTTCTGGCACCGCGGCTCTCGCTCCTGAACGGGGTCCGGTGCGGCGACCTGTCCACGCTGGTCCGACGAAATTGACCCGTCGGTACCATTCTTGAACTCCCTTCCTGTGGCTGGTCCTGCGGTTCTCCTCCTCTGGCGCCACTCCTAGAGACTGGCACACGCAAGTCTCGTGGTTCCTGCGGCGCCCAGGGCCGGGTGGTAGACTGGCTCTCCGTTTTCGTCGGACTCGTAGCGAGGAGGACGGTGAGATGCCGGCATCCATGTTGATCGGAATGCCAGGGGCATTCGAGAAATCCGCTCGCGGTCTCTCCTGAGGTACGCTACCTGCCTTCTGAGCTCCCTGTCCCACCACACCTCGTGAGTACGGGAGGTGCTGCTTCTTCCATATATACAGACAAGCTGCCTTCGTCCGACTCCTCCTCCGGGTCGACGTTGCAGGTAAAGGCAAGATTGCCTGTTTCTGCCTCTCCTCCGTTGTCTGGTCGTGGTCGCCGGCAGTGCGAACCTCGTTATTTCCTCTGGCACGTTGACTGATTTCCCGAGTCACTCGGTTTCCGACCTCTCCGGGACTCCTGGATCCGTAAGAATCTCGCTTGTTGCGCACGCATTCCGTCCCAATACTCGCCGATTTTTCGCGTTCCCACTCGGCTCGCTTTGACGGAGTCTCACGTTCGTTCTGTTCGACCGTGCGCTCCACACGGTGTTGCACGTCCTGTTTCACAGCCTGTGATACTCGATTAGCAACCGCTAGCCTTTCTGCCTCCTCTCGGGCTGAGCCTCCTCTCTCTCAACCGCTCGCATTCTGTGTAGGAAGCGCCCGGGCCTCAGTAGTTGCCTCCCTGTCAGCGGGTGCGAGGGGACACCTGTAGAATTTCCATCTGCACTCTGTCCTGGATGGTCTTCCAAATCCACAGTGTCTGACACCAGGTCCTCTCGCACCGTCTGGTTCTGACTATCCGCCGGCGTAGAGTGAGAGCGGACAGGGTCGGGCGTAGCTCTGCCTGACCGGGGTGGTTCCGGCGGTCGGTGACTGCCGGCCGCAGAGCGAGTTCGTTGTCCACGACCCTTCTCCGTTGCGTCGGGAAGAGACACTGCGGATTTCTCCGGGCGCTTCTGTTTCACAGCCGTCCTTCTACCCGTATTCGGAACCGTAACTGTCACCGGTGTTCTCCTCTGCGTCGATGAAGTCCCTCGCATACCCGGCTTGGTTGTTATGTAGAGGTGGTCCGTATGTTGCTCGCCCTCCGCCAGGATGGTGGTTTCGCTCCAGCACGTACCCGTAGTTGCTCGTTGTTCCCTGGGTGCTCCCTGAAGCTGAGATTCCGTGTTGGTCACCGTGACCGTGAGATGTGGTGATGGTGACTGAGTGCGTCTATGTACAGTGAATGCTGACACCGTTCGAGCAGGGTGCAGCCCTATCGGTCCACTCCACACATCCGGAGGCGGCGAACGCGTCAGAGAGCGAGTGTAGGTGTAGCCTGTCCCTTCCTCCGGTCCAAAAGCGCACGCACAGAGATGGTCCCGCCGGTCAGGCTGGTACTCCCCCTCTGGCCAACCGTAAGGGTCCAGCCGGGGTCTGCGACTGCCAGCCGTTGCCGACACAGCTCTCCCTCTCGGCCGAGCACTGGCTGAACGCGGTCGAGGTCTGGGTTTGCCGGCCGGTGGAGGTCTGGTAGGGTCATAGATGTGTCCCCGAAAACCAGGCCCAGGCGGTGCTCTGTACAACATACCGGGCGGGAAACGCATCTGACGTGGGTGAAATAAGTTACCGGGCAGCTGTCTGGCGCGAGCTGCCGTCTGTGTTTCGTCCGAGAGAGCCGGCGTTTCCTCCTCGCTAGCATTGCCGGTTTCCTGTAGAAGTTCTCTCAAAAGAGGCGCGTGGGGCGCCACCGGCAGCGGCGTTAAAGTCTGGTGCAGCTCCTGTGTGTACTTCAGCTCCTCTACGGAGGTAGTTGCTTCCCGACCGGTGGGGGCCGCTCTAGCCAGCGACCCAACACCAGCGTTGTAGATGTTGGCAGTTGACTGACTGCGTCGCTCCCCCGTCAGCCGTTGTTTGTTTTCGTACCTGCGGTCATTCTGATGAAAATGACGCACGACCGACTCAGCGACTGCGTCGTCCTCCTGGCACGTATGCAGCTGAAAGATAACTCATAAGTATGTATTAGTGTGCCAACTTACAGCTCTCTAGCTCAAACTTTCAATTTTGGGGTCTGAATACTGAAACTCGATCGGTTCAGAGAACGACTCTTAATAAGGTGTGACAGTATTCAGCTAAAATTACAAAGCACCTTCATTTCAATCAGAAACGCGAGGTATTTTCATTTTTAGAGGCCCCTGACGTTTTACTCCTGATTGCGCCAAGATTTTGTGCTTTTTAATCCAACATTCAGCGTACCCAAAATACCCAAAATGTAGGGTATCTTTCAGCGTTTCCAAAATCCCGAGAAACTGGCTGGATGTTTTGTCAGGCTGGCTTGAGGCCAAAACTCAACGTAACACCCCAAATTATGTAATGCATAAAAGCATATGGATGGTAACATTCCTTACCAAACACGTTGCAATTGCATAAGACTCTTCAATTTGTAGGTTTTGTGACAGAAAATGCAGAAAAGTGGCTGGAATTGCGTCCTACAACGATCGGAGGAGCAAAAAGAGATTCGGATAGGTGTTTGAGCAAACCGCAAAGCATTTATACTTTAGCCACCCGGTAGCACTGGTATTTACTGAACCGCTACCATCAGCGCAATTTAGACTTTGGCAGGCTGGGAAAGTGCCTCCAAGTTGGTATAACCCATTGGCACTTTGTGAGTCCCGCAAAGCCTAAAGCCTGGAGTGGTTGGCAGCGATTTAGAAAGTTCCAGTACCACCCGGTGGTGAAGTATAAGTGGCCCTAGGACTATACACGCAGCGTTTGATGTGTGTTTCGATGCGTTCTATCGTTAGCTTAGCAACCGTTTATAAATGTTTCATAATCAATTGTAATTGCGAACCCTCTCTGCGAATTACCAGCCATTCAAGTAACGGGCAAGAGCAATCCACCTCTCTTTCGGCCTGTTGCCCTAGCTGACATAGCTACGTGTAATGTAAGGTAACTTGGCTAAGCGATCGATCGAAATTCCGATTCCTGCAACTGGCAGTGCCCAGAAGAGCCAAAACCGAAAATTTTCTATTTTTCGAAAAAAAACCTGTTTGTACCCAGCCCCTCCGAAAATTTGGGCTCAGTCAGTCCCATCCGGCGCTAGGCAACCCCCCTCAGGCTCCCCTTTGCCCATGTCTGTCCCACGTCCGGGGACTGTGTCGTGTCCCATGTACAGTATTTGCTTACATTCACGATAGAAAGCATTGAAAAAATAATTGAAAATCCAGGCGAATTTCATTTAAATTATCATTAAATTATGGCCCAACTTTTGATTTTCAATTAAATTAAAATAATTGGTTTGAAATTAAAAACAGGCCCATTATGCGAATTTCAATTACAATTAAATTAATTTCTACATCACTATCAAGTACATATGTGCATACAGACTATCCGATTTACCATAAGTCACTGTGGTTCTGCAGTCTGAGTATCCAACCGTTCACAACAGCTGGTTTGTGCGTTATACAAACTACCACTGAATCCGCTGCCCCCACAAACCACGAACCTGTTGTTCAAGACAGCACCTACGCTCCACCCAGGCCACTGAAAGCTGGTGACAGCTGGTGCGAGAAATCGCAGCATTGTCACAAAAAATTCGACAGTATCAAGAATTTTGACTAGCAGAGCCCCTGAGCATGACCAAATCGAACTGCTTCTGAGAAATCATCGATGGAGAAGGCCATGAATCAAGATTGGCGGCCCTTTCAAGTAAGTGTCCCTAGATAATACATGACTTTTTCCTCGGCATTGTGGGATAGGCAGTGCTAACACAAGAATAATTGCATTACACAAAAGCACTAAAACTTGAACGCTTCAATACACTGAGACGACAACTGGACAACTCCTACTAGGTCATAACAATTGTTCGCCAGCCCGCCTGTAACATCATACACATACTACATACATATATGTAGTTTACAAAAGATTCACAAGATTTGTATTATTATCAAAAAGCATTTTGTTAGAAAAAGCTCACTTAATCGAGTAATACCCAAAATAATATAACAAATCATTTTCGAACGCAACAGGCATAAGCAAAGCAGCAAATCCCACATGCATCAATCTAATTATGCATAAGTAACGCCACAGATACAAAAAACCAAACAAAAGGCAAACGCAACAGTATTTACAGTCGGAAGTGCACAGTAAAGTATGTAAGTAGAGAGAATAGATCTAAGCCTCACCAAACACAAGACCCCAGTACAGAAGTACACAAAACATTTTTTGGTCAAACCTAGCAAATGCATTTCACATTGATTTTGTAGTAGCTAGTCTAAGATGTTAGGTAGATTTCGGAAAAAAACAGTATTTGTAGGTATGGTTATGTCTATGTGTGACATTTGGCATAGGTATATAGCGGTAAGGAACAGAGGAGCCGCCAAAACTACAGTATAGATAAAAAAAATGTCCCATCGCTTTTTCGGCTTTCACTCAAACGTTTCGTTCTCAGTCACTTCTTTACCGACTTGGCTCAAATTTTCAGCAAAAATTAACAACATGGTTGGCTAAATATTCTGCAAGTTTAGTGCCAAAATTCCGACGCATACTGGTTTTATGACCCGAAAACTAGGAATGAGGGTGGTCCACGCAAATTTATTTTTTTTCGGTAATACAAGGAGTGCAGTCCTGAAACTTGCAGGAATGATTGGTGTTGCTATTGGGCATAACATACTAAGCGGGCAGCCCTGTAGCTCAAAGGGCACTAAAATGGGGGAATTTCAAAAACATGAGTGAAAATCCCATAGTTAAGAAATCTGCACCTTCTAGAATCAAAGCACTGAATCTGTTGTTAATCAACATAGATTGTAGCAGGAAGTTCGACAAATAAATGAACCTGATATTTAAGCTTTGTTCCACACCATAGTAACCATCCCTGCAGCGTTTTTTGAGAATTGAAAATCTTTAGAATCGTCATTTTGCCGGTTTTACGAAGAAAAGTCATATTTCGTCATGTTTTTTTAAATTCCCCCATTTTAGTGCCCTTTGAGCTACAGGGCTGCCCGCTTAGTATGTTATGCCCAATAGCAACATCAATCATTCCTGCAAGTTTCAGGCCTGTACTCCTTGTATTACCGAAAAAAATTAAATTTGCGTGGACTACCCTCATTCCTAGTTTTCGGGTCATAAAACCAGTATGAGTCGGAATTTTGGCACCACACTTGCAGAATATTTAGCCAACCATGTTGTTAATTTTTGCTGAAAATTTCAGCCAAATCGGTAAAGAAGTGACTGAGAACGAAACGTTTGAGTGAAGGCCGAAAAAGCGATGGGACATTTTTTTATCTATACTGTATATAGATGAATCACGGATGAAACAGTTGTTCGAACTGGCGCTCCATGTGCAGAGTGTGCGCAGTGGTGCGCACTTGATCGGGATGGTACTGTTTGAGGGCGGGCAACAGAGTGCAGTTTCGAGTGAGTGTGTTGTAGTTGGCGCTTAAACAGTCCAGCTTCTTGGTGCACTCAATCGCACACTGGCCCTGGTGTTTCACTTGCATGGAGACAATTGACTCTGTAGCCAATTCTTCGTTTTTATAGGCAGTGAAACGTGCCTGTTTTGTGCTCCCTAAAACAAACAGACAGACTGGTCTTGTCCCATTTTTTACAGCTGAATGATAGATCATCATAACAAATTTATTTTTTTAAAAGTCTAGATTGATTTATGCGCTCTGTCTGTATAGTGTGACGAGACCGCATTAACATGCATTTCGCGAGAAAGACCACTTAACTTAAAATAGGTGATTAAGTTTTGGTTTGAAGTCATTCGCACCTCTAATAATACTTACGCATTTCCTTGCATTCACCACCGGAAATAATTGAAAAATAGTTGGAATTCCCAGCGAATTTCAATTAAAGTACAATTAAATAATGGCCCAACCTTTCAGTTTCAATTAAATTAAATTACCTTACTTGAAATTAAAAATGGCCCATTTATGCGAATTTCAATTACAATTAAATTAATTCTTACACCACTAGCCTGGATAAAAAGTGATTTTTGGTGCACGGCCAAAATTGGACACTTTGTACAGTAGTAGTAGTGATTTTCAAACGGCTATAACTCATGAACCATGGGTATTAGCGCAAAAATGAACTTACTTTTAAGTCAGCAGGGCGAAACAGGTCTAGAAAACTGCCCATCAAAAGATACGGTCACCAGACGGCATTGAATTTCGGATACTTTGGACATGAATATCTCCTGATCCCGGCCGGGGCCTAGCTACACCGACTTCAGATTCAAAATCAGTGGATAAACGTGCATCAGAAGTTGCCTTAGGGACCCCCTAGACCCCCCAGACTACTTTAATATTAATATTGAGCAAAAAATTTTCGAAGACATTTACGGGGCCAAAACCCCCGCGACCCCGTTGCATTTTGACGAATTTGTGTGGATTATGTTGTGCGAGCTAACTTTTGAAACCATTTCAATTAATTTAATTGAATTGAAATTAAAGTCTGAGTCCATAATTTAATTGCAATTGAATTGAAATAAAAATTTCATAATTTTACATCACTACTGGCAAGCCAACTTTGAGGAGGTGTAGCTCCTGTTTTAGGGGGGTATTTTTCTGCAAATCTGATCGTCATCGCTCGCTTGTGGTCTAGTTTATGATCATAAAATTTTAGTAGGATCGGCGAGATGAACTCCCTTGCCCCCTCTACGCTGACTTTCTCGCGAAATGCATGCTAAATCAAATGGCAAGTAAGCAAGGAAAACTATTTCACGTGGCAGTTGGTGCAGAACATAGGTTCAGCGGAGTGACACGATACATACATCGTTTGTGTACTCCAGGGGATGAGCAGATTGCACTGATGCCGGTTGTGCCATATTTAGTGGCTGCATACCACTTTCCGTCCATCAGGTTCATGTAGCCGGTCTCCACATTGGCAGGGTCGACACTGGCATGATAGTTACTGTAGATGGCAGGGGTGATCGGATCAAAGACCAGGCCCCATTTGCTGTTGTCAAGATGCAACCACACATTTCCCGTTGGTCCCAGTTCTGACTCTCTAAATCATAACAGAACATTGTTGACTTGAAACGGTTTCCAAAATCAAACTAACGCAAAATTCCTGAATGCTTCATTCTCTTCTGCTGACCTAAAAGTTACGTATTAACCAATTCATTGTCAGGTCCGGAAAATTGGTATAAATGATACTATAAACAGGTGGTACTGTTTAAAATACTGTAGCATTCAAATTGAACTCGCTTTTTTTCCTTGTTTTTAGTTTTTTCTTTGTTTTCAAAAGTTATTTTCTGCGAGAGACAAATGGAAAAACTTGCCCTCTTTTGGAGAATTTAACAAAATATCGTTAGCTTTATTGCAAACTGCACTAAAGTTTTGTTTTGATAATAACAAATCAATTATAATATCGTCCTAATATCGTCCCTTTTTTCTACTCAGCTCAGCTCAGGAGCCCTGATCATATGTAGAATGGTTGCAAATGTACTGCGCGCGCTCACCGCTCAGCATACATGTAACAGGGGGGTCTGGGGGTCTGCCCCCCCCCGGATGCCCCCCCCCCCCCCGAGACGATTTCGCCGACCCCCCTCCGATTTTTCTGGCAAGTAAATTTTTGAGCAAATTTTTGCAATTTTTTACAATTTCAGACACAAAAATTGCCAAAATCGCCTGCAAACAGCACTTTTTAGCTGTATTTCAGCCAAAATTAGCGATTTTTGGCGATTTTTAGCACAAAAATCGCGATTTTTTTCGATTTTTGAGCGTTTTTTAGTGCCCAACGCCTCTCCCAAAACTTTGGCTCAGACCCCCCCGGCCGGCGCCAGACCCCTCAAACCCCCCTCCCCCTTCGGCAGATGACCTGTTACATGTATGCCGCTCAGTACAGAGGTCAGAGATGCCACTGCAGTCCGAAACCGTGTAAATCTTAGACATTTACATTGCTGTTTGCAGAAACGGCACAGATTACCTAATCTCAGGCAGGTCGGCAGCATGATTGCCTTTGCAACTGACGGCAGAGTTATACCAGGTGTCCGAGTCCAATTCCTTCTTATAGTAGCGAGTGCCCACCTGCGTCCAGTTGCCTGTTACGCGGGTGGCTAAAAGGAGGCCAATTGACAGATCTGAATTTGAGACTCTTGACTGTCCAAACCATAAATAGTAACTTGCAAATGGAAACAAAGGTACTTGTGTGCATACATGTAACAGGGGGGTCTGGGGGGTCTGCCCCCCACCCGAATTAGGCCAGACCCCCCAGATGGGGACCCGCCCCCCCCCCCCCCCGAGATGATTTCACCGACCCCCCCCTCCGATTTTTCTGGCAAGTAAATTTTCGAGCAAATTTTTGCAATTTTTTACAATTTCACACACAAAAATTGCCAAAATCGCCTGCAAAACAGCACTTTTTAGCTCTATTTCAGCCCAAATTAGCGATTTTTGGCAATTTTTAACCAAAAAATTGCGATTTTTTCGATTTTTGAGCGTTTTTTAGTGCCCACCCCCCTCCCCCAAAATTTTGGCTCAGACCCCCCGGCCGGCGCCAGACCCCCCCAACCCCCCCTCCCCCCATCGGCGGATGACCTGTTACATGTATGCTTGTGTGTGTGTTATTCGAAGGAGAACAGTAACAGAATCCACAGGGAAATTAGTAACTCAACCAAACAGGGGGTGACACAAAATACGGAACACCCCAGATAATGCAACACTAACACTGACAATACCCTAGCGAGTCACCAGTTCAAGAATTCTGCGGAATTTACGTACTCCAGAAGACTACGTAAATTACGTCGCGCTCTAAGCTCTTCAGGAATATTATTGTAATTCACAACAACACGTGAAAGGAAAGAACTAGACATCCAATCGCTACCATAGAAAGGACGAAGCTTTGTACTACTGTTGGAAAGTCCGGGGTTAAAAAAATAAGTTCAGGTTCAAGTCAAGTCCAACATCGAAATTTCAGGTTTAAGTCCAGGTTCAAGTCCATCATCTAAAAAACCTGGACAATAGGTTCAGGTTCAAGTCCACTGATAATTTCAAGAATTGTTCAAATTTTGCACTGCTGGCAAGTTTTCTGAGCTATATAAGCCTGTCTACTAGTAATGAAAGACGAAAACCACATTTTATGGGGCAGTAGTTTCGTTTTCTCGCATATTCAGTTTGAAAAATAGGTGTAAAAACAAGAAACCATGAAAATGTTGTGCAATCCAACTGCAAATTTGACAAATTTTGCCTAAATTTTCACTCAAATTTTGAACCTATTGAGTGAGTCCAGTAAAACGAAACAGGTTCAAGTCCGGCTGAAATAAAATAGGTTCAGGTTCAGGTTCAAGTCCACAGATTTCAGGTTAAAAACCTATTAATAAGTCCAGGTTCAAGTCGGACTTGCCAACAGTACTTTGTACCCGGCCTGTCAAATTTGAGGCGTGTGCGAATTTCCGTGCTAATTAATCCGTGAACTAATTTGTACATAAAAATAACATCGCGTTTCAACCTACGGAGCTCCAAGGTTTCTAAGTTACAAATTTTGCATCTATTAACATAATTTGCGTATGGTAGTTGAAACCTACGAAATACACGGAAAGTAAAACTCCTTTGCAAGCTTTCAATTTTAGAAATACGTATCTCTAACAGTGTGTGGGGACCAAATAACTGTGGCGGTTTCAACTAAAGGGCGAACATATGTTCTATAACCTTTAATAAGATCTTCAAGGTCGGAAAATTTCAAAATTCTAAACATAAGATTTAACCTTGAAAAGCCTTTTTGAACCACTTGATTACAGTGATCAGAGAAATTTAATTTAGTATTCACTAAAACCCCGAGGTCTTTCACTGAATCTACTCTAGCCAACTCTTGATTTTCTGTAAAATAAGGAAAAGAGAGAGGATTCATTTGTCTGGAAATGGTTAAACCTTGGCATTTTGACACAGCCAAACATAGTTGCCACGTGTCAGCCCATTCTAAAATACGATCTAAGGCAGTCTGAAAAACTTCAAAAGAATAAGAATTCGAGATTTCCGCATAAAGTTTCACGTCGTCAGCGTGTAATTTAAATCGCAAACTCTGGTTAGTAATAACTTAAGTGCGTACCTTGACCTTCAGCTCCAGTGCATGTGCACAAAAATCGATAGTACGCCCCCCAGAAATCACCAACTGAGCCGCAAGTTGAGTTTCCAGACTTCCATCCATAGCACTTGTCATCTTCTGAAACACAAGTGAATAGGAAGAAAAGAATCTGAGGAGAGCTATACCATTAAATGCCGGCTGAACTCCAGTCCTGGGTGTGTCGATCCAATCACAGTTGTCCTTGCGAGACATACGAAAGAATTCCTTTATGACCAAGTCGTTGAATGAACTGAGAACATTACGCTCACAAACCAGACCCCATTTCTGACACTGGCGTGCACAGGAATTCGGACCAATACTTACCATTATTGTCAAATCAGTTAACTCTGAAATTCAGTTCAGAATTTATCTAGAAAACTTGATTTGCAAGAGCTCATCTTTACCACAGTTGCAGTCGGCCAATAGAGCAAAAAGCAGTACTACACTAATCTTGTTCATTGCTTTGTGATGATTGCATCCTGTCCGAATGTACAGTCACTCCAAATTAATATGGCCTTATCCTCATAAGTATGTCAAACAAATCACAGATAAATGATCATAAATTAACGTTTACACGGATAAACGAAATAATTGGTACACACACTTGCGATTACGGCCAGCCAGATATGTACTTGAGGGAACCATAACGATGGCTCCGTATATTAATAAGGTGTGACTGTATTCAGCTAAAATTACAAGGCACCTTCATTTTAATCAGAAACGTGAGGTTTTTTCCATTTTTTGAGAGTCCCCTGACTGCGCCAAGATTTTTGTGCTTTTTAACCCAAAATAGGGTATCTTTCAGCTTTTCCAAAAACCCCGAGAAACTGGCTGGGTGTTTTGTCAGGCTGGCTCGAGGCCAAAACTCCAACGTAACACCCCAAATTCTGTGTATTCGTTTGATTCGTGCATACATCAAGGGGAAGGCTGGGCCTGTAGTCCATAACTGGTGGCAAACATCCCTCTATGTAATGTATAAAGCATACGAATGGTAACATTCCTTACCAAACACCTTGCAGTTGCATATTACTCTTCAATTTGTAGGTTTTGTGACGGAAAATGCAGAAAAGCGGCTCAAATTGCGTCCTACAACGATCGGAGGAGCGAAAAGAGATTCGGGTAGGTGTTTGAGCAAACCGCAAAGCCTGCTGTTATGTGAGTCGGTGGCAACAAGGACTCTAAGGCGCATTTATACTTTAGCCACCCAGTAGCACTGGCATTTACTGAACCCCTACCATCAGCGCAATCTAGACTTTGGCAGGCTGGGAAAGTGCCTCCAAGTTGCTATAACCCGTTGGCACTTTGTGAGTCCCGCAAAGCCTAAAGCCTGGAGTCGTTGGCAGCGATTTAGAAAGTGCCAGTACCACAGGTGGTTAAGTATAAGTGGCCGTAGGACAATACACGCAGCGTTAGATGTGTGTTTCGATGCGTTCTATCGTTAGCTTAGCAACCATGTATGAATGTTTCATAATCAATTGTAATTGCGAACCCTCTCTGCGAATTATTAGCCATTCAAGTAATTATAACGGGCAAGAGTAATCCACCTCTCTTGCGGCCTGTTGCCCTAGCTGACATAGCTACGTGTAATGTAAGGTAACTTGGGTAAGCGATCGATCGAAATTCCGATTCGAGCAACTGGCAGTGCCCAGAAAAGCCAAAACCGAAAATTTTCAATTTTTCGAAAAAGAACCTGTTTGTACTTTGTACCCACCCCTTTCCAAAACTTGGTCTCAGTCAGACCCATCCGGCGCTAGGCAACCCCCCTCAGGCTCCCCTTTGCCCATGTCTGCCCCACCACGTCTGGATACTGTGTTGTTGTGTCCCATGTACAGTATGCATTGCACTATTCACAATAGAAAGCATTGAAAAAATAATTGAAAATCCAGGCGAATTTCATTTAAATTATCATTAAATTATGGCCCAACTTTTGATTTTCAATTAAATTAAAATAATTCGTTTGAAATTAAAAACAGGCCCATTATGCGAATTTCAATTAGAATTAAAGTAATTTCTACATCGCTATCAAGTACGTGCATACAGACTATCCGATTTACCATAAGTCACTGTGGTTCTGCAGTCTGAGTATCCAACCATTCACAAGAGCTGGTTTGTGCGTTACACGAACTATCACCGCTTCCCCCGCAAACCACGAACCTGTTGTTCAAGACAGCACCTACACTGCACCCAGGCCACCGAAAGCTGGTGACAGCTGGTGCGAGAAATCGCAGCATTGTCACAAAAAATCGACAGTATCAAGAACTTTGGCTAGCTAGGCCCCTGAGCATGACCGAATCGAACTGCTTCTGAGAAATCATCGATGGAGAAGGCGTCACTCTATATCTGCCATGAATCAAGATTGGCGGCCCTTTCAAGTACTGTAAGTGTCCCTAGATGATAGGTGATTTTTTCCTGGGCGTTGTGGGATAGACAGTGCTAAAACAAGAATAATTGCATTACACAAAAGCACTAAAACTTGAACGCTTCAATGCGACGACAACTCAACAACTCCTACTAGATCATAACAAGAGTTCGCCAGCCCGCCTGTAACATCATACACATACTACATACATATAGTTTACAAAAGATTCACAAGATTTGTATTATTACCAAAAACCATTTTGTTAGAAAAAGCTCACTTAATCGAGTAATACCCAAAATAATATAACAAATCATTTTTGAAAGCAACAAACATAAGCACAGGGGCAAATCCCACATGAATCAATCAAATTATGCATAAGTAACGCCACAGATACAAAAAACCAAACAAAAGGCAAACGCAACAGTATTTACAGTTGGAAGTGCATAGTAAAGTATGTAAGTAAAGAGAATAAATCTAAACCTCACCAAACACAAGACAGAAGTACACAAAACAATTTCGGTCAAACCTAGCAAATGCATTTCACATTGATTTTGTAGGAGCTAGTCTAAGACGTTAGGTAGGTAGGTTTCGGAACAAAACAGTATTTGTAGGTACGGTATGTGTGACATACATAGGTTTGGCATAGGTGCATAACGGCAAGGACAGAGAAGCCGCCAAAACTACGTATATACAGTAGATGAATCACAGATGAAACAGTTGTTCGAACAGGCGCTCCATGTGCAGAGTGTGAGCAGTGGTGTGCACTTGATCGGGATGGTACTGTTTGAGGGCGGGCAACAGAGTACAGTTTCGAGTGAGTGCGTTGTAGTTGGCGCTTAAACAGTCCAGCTTCTTGGTGCACTCAATCGCACACTGGCCCTGGTGTTTCACTTGCATGGAGACAATTGACTCTGTAGCCAATTCTACGTTTTTATAGGCAGTGAAACGTGCCAGTTTTGTGCTCCCTAAAACAAACAGACAGACTGGTCCTGTCCCATTTTTTACAGTTGAATGATAGATCATCATAACGAATTTATTTTTTAAATGTCTAGATTGATTATGCGCTGCGCTCCATCTAAGTAGTGTGATGAGTAGAGTGCTGTATATTGACTTACTGCATAAAATAAATATATAAAACAATAATATTTGTCAACATGTGGAGGTCATTCAGACCTTCACTTGTTTAGTTGTTGGTCAGTCAATCAAACAGTCTGTCAGTTAAGGTCACTGGTAGGTCAGGTTCATATCAAATCAGTTGGTCGGTTGGTCGACCATTTGTTGTTTGATCGGTTAGTAGTAAGCTCCGGTCCACTGGCCGGGCAGTGACGTCATCCGACGTCCCTGCCTCTTCCAGTGGATGGTCTTAAGACATCGTCTTAAGATCAGGGCTTACTACGTCACTGAAAATTTCAAAACTACTTTTGCTTGGGCGGGTATCGAACCTCTAACCTTTCGCTTTGGAGTCGCACGCTCTACCATCTGAGCCACACTATCAGTTAGAGTAAAATGTCTAAAAGGTCTAGATATGTGTTGATGTTTGCCCCTCCAGCTCTGCCCCTCCAGTTCTGTCCCTCCAGCACTGCCCCTCCAGCTCTGCCCCTCCAGCTCTGCCCCTCCAGCTCTGCCCCTCCAGCCCTGTCCCTCCTTCTCTGTCCCTCCAGCTCTGCCCCTCCAGTTCTGTCCCTCCAGCACTGCTCCTCCAGCTCTGCCCCTCCAGCTCTGTCCCTCCTTCTCTGTCCCTCCAGCTCTGTCCCTCCAGTTCTGTCCCTCCAGCACTGCTCCTCCAGCTCTGCCCCTCCAGCTCTGTCCCTCCTTCTCTGTCCCTCCAGCTCTGTCCCTCCTTCTCTGTCCCTCCAGCTCTGCCCCTCCACCTCTGCCCCTCCACCTCTGTCCCTCCAGCTCTGCCCCTCCACCTCTGACACAGTCTTCTCCATTGTTTCAAAACCGGGGGTGGATTTTTTGGCTGTGAAATTTGGTTGGGAAATTTTGTGGTTGAGAATTCGGGTTTAATTTTGGCAGGAAAATTGCTCCTCCAGACTTCAACGCTGTTCTTACACCAGATTTCAACACTGCCCCCCTCAGAATTTGGGGTTTGATTTTGGATGGGAAATTTGGTGGTTGAGAATTTGGTTGGGCATTTTTGGTTGGGAAATTTTGTGGTTGAGAATTTGGTTGGGCATTTTTGGTTGCGAAACTTGGTTGTGAAATTTGGTGTTTGAGAATTTGGTTGTGAAATTTTTCGGTTGCAGAATTTGGTTTACTATAGCAGTAATTACCAATTTCACTTGACCCAACGAAATCACCGGTCGGATGCGAGACTGTGCATAAATTTCAGTTTCACAAATTCTCTGAGGTAAGTTTAAGAATTTTGTTTTAGCAACTGTTTCACAAGAATATTTCAGAATTTGGATTTGTTTTTGGCGGGAAATTCAAATTGCCCTCCTAAGAATTTTAGCTTGTTTTCGGCGGGAAATTCAAATTTGAAAACAAAAATTAACAATTTCTAGAAAATAAATACAAAATGTGAAAATAATTGTAAAAACAAATGTAATTAAAAACATATAAAAAATACGTTTTGAATCGGCGCCCAAATTTTTAAACAAAAATAAAACAAACAATTGCTAGAAAATAAATACAAAATGTGAAAATAATTGTAAAAACAAATGTAATTAAAAATAAAACACGTTTATAATCGGCGCCCAAACATCCAATCTGGCTGTCAATTCGTGAAAAACCCTCAGGATTTCGAGATTCATATTCCCGACTGTAAGATTACAAAGATCTCACTAAGATCATCGATCTTCTCCGATCTGCACAAAGATTTAGCGATCTTCACTGAAGATGTGTCACTCTTTACTGGAGATTTCACCGGTATTGCGCTATTTCCCTATAGTTTGGGTACCTGTGTATATGGCTGGTGTATATATGGGCTATATAGCACCAACACATGACAGATTGCTCATTGTATGTGTTTGTCTCGACAAGAATGAGTGACAGCAAACTCGATTTGGCAGAGCTGTTTGGGGAAGAGGAGAAAGTGAAAATGGCCCAAGACTACTGTTGTTTAATACCGGATTTTTCAAATGCGTATGCGTATGCGTATGCGTATACGCATTCAAATTACAAATGCGTATGAGTTTGCGTATACGCATTGCAAAAATCAATGCGTATTTTGCGTAATGCGTATGCGTAATGCGTAATCTCAGAAACAATCAGAAATTTCTCTGAACAGCTTGTTTGTCTCCACAGTGTGTTGTTTAGGTATCCAATAATCAAATTCCTGCCTTGAAATGAATTGCAACGCAATTTTTTGAGCAAATTTTTGGAGATTTTTTTACAATTTCAGAAACAAAAATTGCCAAAAATTGCCTGAAAAATATTAGCTATAGCTATTAGCTGCATTTGAGCCCAAATTTCAAAGGAAATCCGAAGGTGCTGGGTTCGGTTCCCAGCTTCCCCCTTGCACATGCCTAACTTTTCACCTTCTTTCTATTTAGCGATTTTTAACGATCTTTAGCCGAAATATTGCGATTTTTAAGCTTTTTTTAGTGCTCAGCCCCTCCCTAGAATTTGGGCTCAAACCCCTCCGACCAGCGCCAGACCCCCCAGCCCCCCTACCGTTATGATGACGACGGATGATGTTATTATGCCCCCCTCCCCAGGCGGATGACCTGTTACATGTATGGTATGTACTGTACGTATGTTTTCAACAGGCAAGAGATTTTATGCGCTTTCCAACAAAAAATCAGGCGAATGCTCATTTCCTGAAGAGGTCTAATACAATGTAGCAATCAAATTTACAATAAACATACGCTGTGGAAGCAAAGCACAAACAGATAGCCTGCCCATGGAACACAACTACTGATGTCTCCCAAAACCGTGTAAACTCTAAATTCACGGTTTTGTCGCAAATTTCCTTTCCTGTTAAAACTTAGCCTCTTTTTAAATATTAGCAAGCCCAGCTTAGTTAAAGCTTTAAATGCCTCAGAATATTTCTGGTGCCCTCATATCACACTAAAAAGTATGAAGAATGACCAATTGGTAACAATCTGAACTAAATATTTGCAAGACATTCGAAAAGGTAGCTATTTTTCAGACCCAATACGCATTACGCAAAAATATGCAAACATTTGGCAGAATGCGTAATAATATTGCGTAATGAAATTCAAATGCGTATGCGTATGCGTATGCGTATACGCATTCTGAAATGCAATGCGTACTTTGCGTAATGATATGCGTAATGCGTATACGCATGCAACAGTACCCAAGACAAGGAGAAAATGCCCAAAAAACGAAAACGTCAGCCAAAGTCCAACGCTAAGAAACAGGTGAAAATCGAGAAAAATAACAATGAGGCGGCCGGCAAACCACTGGAAGAGGTGGAAGAAGGTAGTGAGGAAGAAGCTAACTGCCATTGTGCAATCTACATTTACATATAATTAACGAATAAAAGTTTTTTCACTTGTCGGCTTCTTGCTCAGATCGCGGCAGGATTTCCCAATATGGCGGCAGCATTTCCCAAGATCGCGCCGGGATTTCCCAAGATCGCACTGGGATTTCCCAAGATCGCGCCAGGATTTCCCAAGATCGCACTGGGATTTCCAAGATCGTGGGGATAGCACTATTTTTCCGGCAAACGTTTACAAAAATTTGATATGAGGAAACAATTTATTCAATCATTTTTTGAACAAGCATTTAGCATATACATCTCGCATCTTTGTGTTCACCTCAACACAGCTGTCACACAGCGGGAATTTCACGATCAGTTTTCTGTTCACCTTCTGCACTGGCATGGTTCTGGAAAGTCTGAAACACGGTTCGCACATGTACGCCGAGTAGGAAAGTAGCGGTTGAACTACCTTCAGCGTTTCCAGTGAGGTTGGTTTCAGCAGGTTGTCTCTGCGCGGTTCCTCTGGGCGTTGCAGCTTGGCCAGAGGCGGTTGATCCCAGCGGGTTTTTCTTGGCATTGGAGGCATGGTAGGTTGAGAGGGTGGAGGGGTGCGATTGACCATCTTGCTGTGTTTTGGAGGGTTGGCCAGCAGAGCCTTCCGTTTGGCGATTCGCTTCTTCACCAGTTCTAGGTCCAATGGTGGTTTCCAGTGGCGGCGGTGCAGAATACCGCGCAAGTGGTTGATGAGGTTGCCGCGGGACTTGAAGGTTCGGTCACACAATTTGCAGTAGCAGTTTTTGTAGTCCTCCATCGTCATTCCGTCGCGATCCAAGAGCTGCTGCAGAGATAAACGAGCCGCCATTACACAGTGAACAATGAACCCAGTACACAGTGAACAATGACACCAGTACACAGTGAACAATGAACAGAAGCTGAAAAATTTGACTAAAAGTAACTTTCATTCAGTAGTTTGTCTTAAGACAAACTTTGTCTGCAGACAAACGTGCAGTGATGATGTCATCAAACTACAAATTCGCGCATGAGATAATCTTGAAACAAACACAGACTTGTTTTGTATATAAAGCGAAATATTTGGTGGTGGTGGTTACCCATCAGACCTGCTCTAACCACTCAGGAACTTTTGGAAGAAGAAATTATTATAAGAGTAAGGTGTAAATGAGCTCACAATAGGCAATTTAGCCTATTTTAACGAAAAATTTGTAAAAACTCCCCTCAACCCCATCAGGAATTGAAATTTTAACACCCCTCAGCCGATCGAAATGGTAGCCCACATCTGCTTTGCTGTTCATAGCTGCGCATAAACTATGAAATACCCTCTTGCCTGTGAAACACCCAACTAATGGATTACTTGTGGACCACCACCACCACCACAACAACAACAACCCCCTACCTAAAAAGGCCAACCCCCTACCACCAAGACAGTTTTGGGATCCCCAATCCAAAAAGACAAGCAGTACTCGATGCAAATTATGCTTCCAAAGAAAAGTTTCGAAAAAACTAGTGCGATATTTGCAATCTACGCCTAAAGTTTGCCTTGTGCAAAAATTTTTGTTCCAATTTAGCACAAAAAATTTTCGATTTTGACTTTGAGGGCGAATTTCGACCTAACAATATGAGTCGATTTCGGCTATATTTTGCAAGCATGTAGGGAATTTACTAGGCTATATTATATATAAAAGCTGGACCTCGCCTATGATCCTAATGTATGAAAATTTGGTCAAACGTGTTTGTCGGTGTGGCACAAAATTGGTGTAAAACCGCGTTTTTAGCCTATAACTCCGGTACGGAGCATCCAACCGCACTTTAGATGCCATTTTCGAAATCTCCGAGTCTGGCCGCATCTATTTGTGTGCCAACTTTCATCCTACGAGCAAGCACGAGCTTAAAATCATGTTTTGAAGTTAGGGTACTTTTTTCTTTTTTTTCAGCCCGACCACTCCTACTTTGGAGGGAGGACCTGGCGCTCTGGGGGTCCACCGGAGCTCATACTTTGGGGTTCTTATTTTTTCGTCACATACTCTCACATATGTAAAAATGACGCAAATCGGTGATGTGACCCTGACCCGATTTGGGGAGGCTCCCTTATCAAAGGTTAAATCCTCTCAGAAATTGCGTCTTAAATTATCATTAGATTATTACCCAACTTTTGAATTTCAATTAAATTAAAATAATTGGTTTGAAATTAAAAACAGGTCCATTATGCGAATTTCAATTAGAATTAAATTAATTTCTACATCACTATCAAGTACGTACATACAGTACAGACTATCCGATTTACCATAAGTCACTGTGGTTCTGCAGTCT
Organism: Sabatieria punctata; assembly: GCA_030248155.1. Classification (NCBI taxonomy): domain Eukaryota; kingdom Metazoa; phylum Nematoda; class Chromadorea; order Araeolaimida; family Comesomatidae; genus Sabatieria; species Sabatieria punctata. The sequence goes on along the minus strand of JASANB010000013.1, from coordinate 37,938 downwards.
GAGTATCCAACCATTCACAAGAGCTGGTTTGTGCGTTATATGAACTACCACCGAGTCCGCTGCCCCCACAAACCACGAACCTGTTGTTCAAGACAGCACCTATGCTCCACCCAGGCCACCGAAAGCTGGTGACAGCTGGTGCGAGAAATCGCAGCATTGTCACAAAAAATTCGACAGTATAAAGAATTTTGGCTAGCTAAGCCCCTGAGTATGACCGAATCGAACTGCTTCTGAGAAATCATCGATGGAGAAGGTGTCACTCTATCATACATGTAACAGCTCCGGGCCGACCTGGGGGGAGGGGGGTAGGGGGGGGGTTTTTTCCTCAGGTGGGGGGTCGAGGGGGGGGGTTTCGCCCAGGTGGGGGGTCCCAAATTTCAAAAAGCTCCGAAACGCCTAGAAATGCGTTTTTAGCACGTTTTTTTCAGTAAGGACGCTAAAAATCGCTATTTTAAGCTGCCAAATAGCGTTTTAAAGCTAAAAACAAGCAAAAAATGACAAAAAGAGCTTCCAAAAACACCGATTTTTCTTAAATATCAGCAGTGGAAACGCGAAATTCGGCTTCCAAAGGCTTTTCAAGTGAATTTTAGGCTAAAAATTAGTGATTTCTGACCCAGTTTGCTAATACTGGAGCCACTACTAGTACTTGTATTTTTTGGTCGGGGGGAGGGGTCCCTTAACCTGTATCGGGGTGGGGGGGTGGGGGGGGTTAGGGGGGGGGGTTTGGCCTTTCCAGCAGGGGGGGGTAACCCCCCCAAACCCCCCCCTAGTACATGTATGCACTCTATATCTGCCATGAATCAAGATTGGTGGCCCTTTCAAGTAAGTGTCCCTAGATGATAGGTGATTTTTTCCTGGGCGTTGTAGGATAGGCAGTGCAAAGACATTACACAAAAGCACTAAAGCTTGAACGCTTCAATACACTGCGACGACAACTCGACAACTCCTACTAGATCATAACAAAAGTTCGTCAGCCCGCACTGTAACATCATACACATACTACATACATATAGTTTACAAAAGATTCACAAGATTTGCATTATTACCAAAAAGCAGTTTGTTAGAAAAAGCTCACTAAATCGAGTAATACCCAGAATAATATAAAAAATCATTTTCGAAAGCAACAAGCATAAGCATAGCGGCAAATCCCACATGAATCAATCCAATTATGCATAAGTAACGCCACAGATACAACAAACCAAACAAAAGGCAAACGCAACAGTATTTACAGTTGGAAGTGCATAGTAAAGCATGTAAGTAGAGAGAATAGATCTAAGCCTCACCAAACACAAGACCCCAGTACAGAAGTACACAAAACAATTTTCGGTCAAACCTAGCAAATGCATTTCACATTGATTTTGTAGGAGCTAGTCTAAGACGTTAGGTAGGTAGGTTTCGGAGAAAACAATATTTGTAGGTACGGCTATGTCTACGTGTGACGTACATAGGTTTGGCATAGGTATACAGCGGCAAGGAACAGAGGAGCCGCCAAAACTATATAGATGAATCACGGATGAAACAGTTGTTCAAACTGGCGCTCCATGAGCAGAGTGTGACCAGTGGTGCGCACTTGATCGGGATGGTACTGTTTGAGGGCTGGCAACAGAGTACAGTTTCGAGTGAGTGCGTTGTAGTTGGCGCTTAAACAGTCCAGCTTCTTGGCGCACTCAATCGCACACTGGCCCTGGTGTTTCACTTGCATGGAGACAATTGACTCTGTAGCCAATTCTACGTTTTTATAGGCAGTGAAACGTGCCAGTTTTGTGCTCCCTAAAACAAACAGACAGACTGGTCCTGTCCCATTTTTTACAGTTGAATGATAGATCATCATAACAAATTTATTTTTTTAAAAGTCTAGATTGATTTATGCGCTCTGTCGGTATAGTGTGACGAGTAGAGCGCTATGAATTGACTTACTGCATAAAATATATACGTAAATATACCAATAACAATAATAATCCACATGTGGAGGTCATTCAGACCTTCACTTGTTTAGTTGTTGGTCAGTCAATCAAACAGTCTGTCAGTTAAGGTCACTGGTAGGTCAGGTTCATATCAAATCAGTCAGTCAGTAGGTCAGGTTCATATCAAATCGGTCGGTCGGTCGGTCGGTCGGTCGGTCGGTCGGTCGGTCGGTCGGTCGGTCGGTCGGTCGGTCGGTCGGTCGGTCGGTCGGTCGGTCGGTCGGTCGGTCGGTCGGTCGGTCGGTCGGTCGGTCGGTCGCATACATGTAGGTGGGTTTTTGGCTGTGGGGTTTTCCAGATCCCAAATAGGGACCCCGAAACCCGCCAACTACATGTATGGTTGGTCAGTTGGTCAGTCTGGCCCATTGGTCAGTTGGTTGGTTGCTTGGTTGCTCAATTAGTCAGGGACCGCATTTAAACATGCATTTCACGAGAAAGACCACTGAACTTAAAATAGGTGATAAAGCGTAATAAGTTTTGGTTTGAAGTCATTCGCACCTCTAATAATACTTACGCATTTCCTTACATTCACCACCGGAAATAATTGAAAAATAATTGGAATTCCCAGCGAATTTGAATTAAATTACAATTAAATAATGGCCCAACCTTTCAGTTTCAATTAAATTAAATTACTTTACTTGAAATTAAAAATGGCCCATTTATGCGAATTTCAATTACAATTAAATTAATTCTTACACCACTAGCCTGGATAAAAAGTGATTTTTGGTGCACGGCCAAAATTGGACACTTTGTAGTAGTGATTTTCAAACGGTTATAACTCATGAAACATGGGTCTTAGCGCAAAAATGAACTTATTCTTTAACTCAGCAGGGCGAAACAGGTCTAGAAAACTGCGCCGTGACTCGGTTTAGGTCTGTCATCAAAAGATACTGTCACCAGGCGGCATTGAATTTCGGATACTTTGGACATGAATATCTGCTGATCCCGGCCGAGCCTAGCTACACGGATTTCAGATTCAAAATCAGCGGATAAACGTGCATCAGACAGACTACTTTAATATTAACCCTTTAAATCACAGGTACTCCATATGGAGTACTCCCAGAGTAGTTTCTATGTGTCGAAAAAAATTTAGGAAGGGTCGTGAAAATTTGTCTAAGTGTGGAAATCGTCCGACACTTAATGACCCTGTATGTGTCGGAAAATTCGAGGCTTAGAAGTGTCGAGAATATTAAGTGTGGAAATATATATGATTTCAGAGACAAATACACTCGTGCTCCATAGTTTGCGCCATGATTTACTTGTACTAGTACACAAAAGATTAAAATTTAGCTAATAGCTAAGTTGTCACCGGCGGTAGATGGATATATGAAGAAAGTTTCTTATCTTCTACCCGTTCCCGACACTTTCAACTGCTTTTTGCTTTTGCTTTATGTGTGAAGTCAATTCCTCGTGGAAAGTTTCACGACACTTCTCAAAAAGGTCGGAAACGACTCTGGGACAGCGTTTCTTCACACTTTTTAAGTGTCCACCTGTGGGGAGTAAAATGGACACATAGATTAGGGCTGTAATTCAAAGGGTTAATATTGAGCAAAAAATTTACGGGGGCCAAAACCCCCGCGACCCCGTTGCATTTTGACGAATTTGTGTGGATTTAAGTTGTGGGAGCTAACTTTTGAAACTTTTGAATTAATTGAATTGAATTGAATTGAAATTAAAAAAGTGAGTCCCTAATTTAATTGCAATTGAATTGAAATAAATATTTCATAATTTTCCATCACTACTGGCAAGCCAACTTTGAGGAGGTGTAGCTCCTGTTCTAGGGGGGTATTTTTCTGCAAATGTGATCGTCATCGCTCGCTCGTGGTCTAGTTTATGATCGATCCGATGTGCGGGGGGGGCCTTTTACGGCCCTACGCTCAGACCTTGCGATCCATTGCGCAACCCCCGTAGTTTCGTCATCTCGGACGTTTCCCTTCTATCACTGCCAGCCACTCTAGCCATGCTGTTGGACGCCAGTTACTAAGAAAGTCCCTGGCGTGTTGACGTCATGGTGCTGCCAGATCCCAACGGCCGTCCCGGCCATACGCAAACCGGTATCAGCCTTATTGCTGGTCTCTCAGACAGCTCCTGACGTCATTGTTCTTTCTCCAAGTTGGCATGCTGTAGGAGCGGCTTTGGTGCTGTGGCAGATCCAGTTGGTTCCCATCTTATCTACTCACTGTAACCAGCTTTCGGTGGCCTGGGTGGAGCGTTGTGCCGACGACCAACTCTTTGCAGCAAGAAACTTGCCACGCCGAGAGGATGAACCACTACAACCACTAGGGATGCAGCGGCCGCCGTGACTCAGAGGCAGCGAGCTACCCACTGAGCCACCGACGCGGCCCTAGTTTATGATCATAAAATTTTAGTAGGATCGGCGAGATGAACTCCCTTGCCCCCCTCTAGGCTGACTTTCTCGCGAAAGGCATGCTAAATCGAATGGCAAGTAAGCTAAGAAAACTATTTCACATGGCAGCTTGGTGCAGAAAATAGGCTTGGGGATGGGGAGTGACACGCTACCTGTGTACATACATCGTTTGTGTACTGGAGGAGAAGAGCAGATTGCACTGATGCCGGTTGTGCCGTATTGAGTGGCTGCGTACCACTTTCCGTCAGTCAGGTTCATGTAGCCGGTCTCCACATTGGCAGGGTCCACACTGGCATCATAGTTACTGTAGATGGCAGGGGTGATCGGATCAATGGCCAGACCCCATTTGCTGTTCCACAGATTCAACCACACATTTCCCGTTGGTCCCAGTTCTGACTGTCTAAATAATATCAGAACTTGTTAACTTGAAACGCTTTTCAAAATCAAACTAACGCAAATTTCTTGAACGCTTCATTCTCTTCTGCTGACCTAAAAGTTACGCATATTAATCAAATCATTGTGTGGTACTGGTAGACCTAATTCGTAGTACTACAAACTACTAACTACAAACTACATATTTTCGGCGATTATGACGTCATCACGACTACAAATTAACTAAGACTACATATTATTTTGGCTAACTACAAATTGACTACAAACTACTTTTTCATATTTTGCAAATTTGTAGTCAATTTGTAGTCATTTTTCTTCGAAATTTTCCGATTTTTTAATATAATTATATATAAATTGGGTCCCCAGTCGGCCTTTCAGCTGTCTTGAGCTTATGATAAGCTTACCAAATACCAAGAACGAATCTATTTTTATGTAAAGTGTTAGAAAGATCGTTTTTCCAATTTGCCCGCTTTTTTACCCCTATAAATTTTCAAACAAAGGTGATTGACTTTTCACATTCGTTCGTGTTTTTTCTTGTCTTAGTTTTTAAAAAAATATCTCATTCTGTTTTAAAAAATACCAAATGTTCAGCATTGGAATTCTATTAACCATTGAATTCTGTCTGTTTGTTTTCAGAAATATCTATTAGAAAAGGCGATTTTTTCACAGAAAAAACAATGAACAGGTTTCCGCTTATTATTTTTGTAAAGCATTTCTATGACTGATTGTTCAATTGGCAAAAAATTGCAGTATTATCGAATTTCTGACGTTTGGTAGCCTGACTACAAATTGACTAGAAACTAAAACTACATATTTTTTAACCTGAATTTGACAACTACAAACCAAGACTACAAATTATTTTCGCGAAAATTTTTAACTACAAACTAAGACTACAAATTGAAATTCTCTGAGGAAATAGGTCTAGGTACTGGAGAATTGGTATAAATGATACTGTTTAAAATACTGTAGTACTGTAACATTCAAACTGAACTCGCTTTTTTTCCTTGTTTTTAGTATTTTCGTTTTTTCAAAAGTTATTATCTGAGAGAGACAAATGGAAAAATTTCGCTTCTTATGGAGAATTTATCAAAATATCGTTAGCTTTATTACAAACTGCACTAAAGTTTTGTTTTGTTTTATGGAACAGTGATTATAACAGAAATTTCCTGAAAACGACGACTACTACATAGATTTTGGAGGCAAAACAGCTAGGTTTTGCAATGGAAGTGTGTGGAAACTAGTGTTCCGACGATATCAAAATTCGACGATATTCGATATCGATATCGATATTTTCAGTTCAATATCGATCGATATTGATATCGATATCGATATTTATAGTTATGCAAGAAAATCTGAAAATGTGAAAAAGAAAACTGCTCTCGCTGCATATGTATAGTTAAGCACTCATACAATCAGGAATCTGATATCAATTTACTAGAGAATCGCAGAAAAGGTAGTGGGCCTTCTGAAGCCTTTCAATGAAAGGTTGACCCATCAGGCCGATTCCCAACCCTCATTAGGCAAAAATGAGCTCGACAGAATAAATGGTGCATGACTTATTTTAATGACAAATAAGCCAAAAAACTTTGACTTTAGCAAAAAAATCGTTTTTTTTTGCTTACCGACCTTTCAATCACTCATCAGCCGGCGCTACCCCCTCAGAATTTGAAAATTTACCACCCCTCAGCCGAAAGCCGAAGCAGCTAGCCCATGTCTGCTTCTGCCCTCCTACTTCAAGTGTGCCAAGGTAGCAGCTCTTTGGTGTTGCTGCAGACATTTAAGAACCTAAGCTGTGAATGTGAAAAATTGATGGTTCTGAGAGCTATCATGCCACTCTTAGGTTTTGACTATAACATCGAATTCCGATTTGTCTTGGAAAACTACAGTTCCAGAGAAATACACTTGGTGTCAGTTTTGTTTTTTCCTTCTTTTCGGCACAAAAAAGTATCGAAAATATCGATGCGAAATATCGCGATATCGATATTAGAAAATGGGTCGATATATCGACTTTTCGATATCGATATCGATATATCGTCGGAACCCTAGTGGAAACTTCCCCTATTACAATTAACTCGTTTGCAGAAACGACACAGATTACCTAATCTCAGGCAGGTCGGCAGCATGATTGTCTTTGCAATTGACGGCAGAGTTATACCAGGTATCGGAGTCCAATTCCTTCTTATAGTAGCGAGTGCCAACCTGCGCCCAGTTGCCTGTTACGCGGGTGGCTAAAAGGAGACGAATTGACAGATCTGAATTTGAGCTGAGAACCACACACTCTTGACCTTCCAATCAATGAATAGTAACTTGTAAACGAAAACAAATGTACGAACCTTGACCTTCAGCTCCAGTGCATGAGCACAAAAATCGATGGTACGTCCACCAGACATCACCAACTGAGCCGCAAGTTGAGTTTCCAGACTTCCATCCATAGCACTTGTCATCATCTGAAACACCGATCCGATCCGATCCGATGTGGCGGGCGAGGGCTGTACGATGTACAGCCCTATGATCAGACCTGCACGGTCCATTTCGTTACCCCTGATATCGTCATTTCGGACGTTTGCCCTTTCTTTTACTGCCAAGCCACTCTAGCCATACTGCTGGGCGCTAGGTACTAAGAGAGTGCCTGGCGTGGTGACGTCATGGTTATGACAGCTCCCAAGTCCCAACGGCCGCCCGGCGCATCCGAACTAAACCGGTATTGGCCTTATCGCTGGTCACTCAGACCAGACGGCTCCTGACGTCGTTGATCTTCCCTCCAACGCGGCATGCTTTTTGGAGCGGCTTTTGGTGCAACGGCAGGTCCAGTTGGTTCCCATTTTACCTACTCGCTGTAACCAGTTTTCGGTGGCCTGGGTGGAGCGTTGTGCCGACGACCAACTCTTTGCAGCAAGAAACTTGCCGCGCCGAGAGGATGAACCACTACAACCGCTAGGGATGCAGGGGCCGCCGTGACTCAGAGGCAGCGAGCTACCCACTGAGCCCACGAGCCACCTGAAACATCATTGAATATAAAAGAAAATAATCTGAGGACAGCTATAGTGGAGATTTCCGCTTATAAGACCACCAAAGTTAGAAGACCATGGTCTTTAAATAGGTTTTCGTTTCCAGTTATAGGACCATGGTCTTAGTTAAATTGGTCAATTTTAACACGCAAGTAAATGTTTGTAAAGTGAACAAAAGCTGTCTATCGTTAGAAAACAGGGGCAGAAGTACATTCGAATGTAAAACATGATATTGTGGTTTTTTGTTTTCGACACAATACAGTACTCTGCTATACTTCAACACTATTTCCATGAAAAATTTCAAAGAAAGTTTTCCAAATTAACCTTAAAATGGTCAGGAATTCCAGGAACAACCATCTATGTCAAGAGCAATTTAATGTTTGGCCAAACAGCCGTTTTTTAAGCGAAATAACATTTTCCAGTTATAAGACCATGGTCTTCAAAAATGCGCTAAAAAGTAACCCTAAATTTGGGCATTTTCCAGTTATAAGACCAGGTCTTGTAGTGGAAAACTCCGGTACCATTAAATGACGGCTGAGCTCCAGTCCTGGGTGCGTCGACCCAATCACAGTTGTCCTTGCGAGACATATGAAAGAATTCCTTTATGACCAAGTCGTTGAACGAACTGAGGATGTTACGCTCACAAACCAGACCCCATTTCTGACACTGGCGTGCACAGGAATTCGGACCAATACTTACCAATATTGTCAAATCAGTTAACTCTGAAATTCAGTTCAGAATTCATCTAGAAAACTTGATTTGCATGAGTTCATCTCTACCACAGCTGCAGTCGGCCAATAGAGCAAAAAGCAGCACTACACTAATCTTGCTCATTGCTGTGTGATGATTGCATCTTGTCCGAACGTACAGTCACACCGAATTAAGAGTCGATGTCTGAATCAGGCAACCCTCCCTATGCACAAAAATAGGTCGACCTCTCCGATTTTGCTCAAAATTTGCATAAATGATGTACCTTAGGGGAAACCAACGTGTACCAACTATCAGCCCCAAACTCCGCCTAATATGCAAATTACGAGGGGTCAAAGGTCAAATTTGGGGTACCTTATTCGATTGAGCATAACTATGCCAATTTTCAACGCACGGTGTTCGGGTTTCTTTTAAACGATAGAGCTTGCTCTTGGCTTTCCAACGGGCTACACGGCGCATTTCTGCATGGCTTCATTCGGTAGTTATAGCGATTTTTTTTCATTTTTTGATGACCCAAAAATCGCTTTTTTGCCCACTGCAAAAAAAATTCCCTCCTAGCCCCCCTTTTTTATTTCTTTATTTGATAGCCCTTGATGAGAGCTTTAATTTGATGTAAAATATGAGCGATTTCACTGGGGCATTTTGGAGAAACTTGCATTTTAATGTTGCTACCCAAGCTGACTGCTGCGAAATTTCTACTGTAAGAACTGCCCGGAAGTGTGTTAGTTTGCATCCCAGTAAGTTCAGGATTCTTTTACTGTATAGAGCGTTTCTCGAGCTATCACTTGATTAATTGAGGTTGAGATACATACAGTATAACTTTGTATCAAAACTGTTCCAAGAATGTTGAGGATCCTTTTTGCCATCTCAACAGCATAGGCTCGGAGTTGAGTAATCTGGGTCGTTGTCCAAATCCCAATCATCAACATTTCTTCTTTTTGTTGGTGAAAACAGCTTCCATGGACGCTCATTCTGACCAATCCTGACTGGAGGACCATCAATGAATTTGTAATATTGATGACTTTCAATAGCTGCTTTCTCCTGTGAATACCGGTTCCAAACGAAGAGTTTTATCTGTTGTACTGCCCTGAAAGTGCATTTTACACATCGTATCTTTTTAAGGCAGTTGTAACGAATTTATCACCAGGTATCTTCAGTTGAATGTACTGATAGAAGAAGGTGGGTCACTGACCCAACCTTGCGAAGTCTGAAAAGTGGAAATGTGGGGACAGCATTCCTTTTAAATCTAAAGAAACATCAAACAGTATACATGACAACATCTTCTGTTACTCTGGCTATACTTCAAAGTTTACGCAGACACGTCGCTAAGCTGGTTAAACACAAATGGTAAATTCATTGTTCTTGTGCGCCCTTCAGTGCCGCGAAACGACACAGTGATTGGAGATGTGCTGGTAAGAACACCAGCACCATTGATATTGGCTGTTTTGATAAATAATACGTACACACCAGAAGTATTTCTGTGTAAATTAAACTCAGTACTGAACTTTGACAAAATAATCTGATTCCTAAACAAGACTGACCTAGTTTTTCACTATCTTTCTGAACAACACCCGAGTCACTGTTCTTCCACTGAGTTTTGATACCACTGAACCATTCACTCAGAATGAACTTGAGACCTGAAAGATTTTTCATGTTCAAAAGGCAAAAACGGAATCTCTACTCATCCCATTGGTCTTACTCATAGTATGCCTTTTGTAAGCAATAGAATAAACCAAACTTGAATACTCGAGCGACGGCGGAGTCCGGCTATGAGTTCAAACGTGATTTGCTGTACGACTGTCCAGAACCAGGATGTACCGCCCAGTTTTACTATTACGCAAATCTAATTCGGCATGTTGCCGGTGGAAAACACAAGTACAAACCTGAAAGACTCACTCTTTTGGATGCAGCTCAAGGCATGTTTACATTTGCATATGCTTACTTGTTTAACTGTACTTTTACCTCTTGTTTAATTCTTACTTCTATATGTCTTACCATAAATAGGTTTCTTTGGGTTGTACGTTACTCGATTGGAAGAATTGCACACTTCTAAAGCTATGGATGACCTTCGCGCTGACATCAATGAGGAGTTGGAGACGCATGCTGCTCAAAAAAGCGCATCCCATCAAAGCGAGACGCAACCTCTTGAACAGGGGTGGGCCTTGCGTGAAGCATCGGCTTTCACTCGTTTTTCAAAGAAACAGGTGCAGTACCTTGAGAGCAAGCTTCTTGAAGGTGAACAAACAAAACAGAAATCGAACGCAGCGCAGGTGGCCAGCGACATGAGAAAAACCTGTAGAGGTATTATTCACCTATTACTATAGCAAAAACATGTGCTGCATTATATGCACCATGTCACTTCGTTCATTTGAACAAATGTTCAACAAAATGCTTCAGGTGGCGCTCTTCTCTTCAATGTGAATGAATATTTGATAGAGCAACAAATTCTTGCATACTTCTCAAGAATGTCACAGAAGCTAAGGAAGGGTGCAGTTGAGCAGCACAACGTTGACAAGCCAGAAGACACATCAGAAAACCGGTTTGCACCTCGGCATGATTACCTGGATGATGAAAACCCCCCCACCCTATAAAACATTGTCACTCCTGAGGATGATGAAATGCTGGCAAACTTGAAAGAACATCTCGAATGACTGAAGCAACTTATGCTGCACCACAATACTGTTATGCCACGGCTAATGTAAACTCAAAAGTTTAGAGTTGAAATACGTGTCAACCTGTCGCTTCTGATAAAAGAATCCTGAACTTACTGGGATGCAAACTAACACACTTCCGGGCAGTTCTTACAGTAGAAATTTCGCAGCAGTCAGCTTAGGTAGCAACATTCAAATGCAAATTTCACAGGAGAAAGCAGCTATTGAAAGTCATCAATATTACGAATTCATTGATGGTCCTCCAGTCTGGATTGGTCAGAATGAGCGTCCATGGAAGCTGTTTACACCAACAAAAAGAAGAAATGTTGATGATTGGGATTTGGACAACGACCCAGATTACTCAACTCCGAGCCTATGCTGTTGAGATGGCAAAAAGGATCCTCAACATTCTTGGAACAGTTTTGATACAAAGTTATACTGTATGTATCTCAACCTCAATTAATCAAGTGATAGCTCGAGAAACGCTCTATACAGTAAAAGAATCCTGAACTTACTGGGATGCAAACTAACACACTTCCGGGCAGTTCTTACAGTAGAAATTTCGCAGCAGTCAGCTTGGGTAGCAACATTCAAATGCAAGTTTCTCCAAAATGCCCCAGTGAAATCGCTCATATTTTACATCAAATTAAAGCTCTCATCAAGGGCTATCAAATAAAGAAATAAAAAAGGGGGGCTAGGAGGGAATTTTTTTTGCAGTGGGCAAAAAAGCGATTTTTGGGTCATCAAAAAATGAAAAAAAATCGCTATAACTACCGAATGAAGCCATGCAGAAATGCGCCGTGTAGCCCGTTGGAAAGCCAAGAGCAAGCTCTATCGTTTAAAAGAAACCCGAACACCGTGCGTTGAAAATTGGCATAGTTATGCTCAATCGAATAAGGTACCCCAAATTTGACCTTTGACCCCTCGTAATTTGCATATTAGGCGGAGTTTGGGGCTGATAGTTGGTACACGTTGGTTTCCCCTAAGGTACATCATTTATGCAAATTTTGAGCAAAATCGGAGAGGTCGACCTATTTTTGTGCATAGGGAGTTCACTACAGGGTTGCCGGACTCAGACACCCACTCTTAATATGGCCTTATGAGGACAAAGTACATATGTCAAACAAATCACAGATAAATCAACATAAATTAACGTTTACACGGATAAACGAAATAATTGGTACACATACACGTACGTACTTGCGATTACAGCCAGCCAGATAAGATTATGTAGTACCGTTGTCAAGTAAATTAAAATTAAAATTAAATTAAATTCGAAAATAATTTACTTCCGAAGAGTAAATTAAGTGGCAAGTAAATTAAAATAAAATTAAATCTCTGACGAAAATGGCGAAGCAAGTAAAAAGTAAATTAAATTAGATCGAAAAGCCTGAAAAATTTACTTTCAATTTACTTCTAATTTACTTGTAATTTGCTTCATTGACTATTTGATCTGTGGTAGTCTTGGCTCTCGCATGTAACTTTTGTGTGATCCTGTGCCTTTTCTGTCTGTCTATTTAACCACAGAATGTACGTATATATGCTCTCACCGTTCAGAATGGAAACCCAGCTGCAATGCAGCAGATCATTCAACACAATTTTCTCTGAAATCTTAATTGGAATCCTATACTACGTATAAAATGTGAAGCTACAGTTTTCGTACAACCATCATATATATCACAGGTCATCTGCCGAAGGGGGAGGGGGTTGGGGGTCTGGCGCCGGCCGTGGGATCTAAGCCCAAATTTTGGGAGGCACTAAAAACCCTCAAAAATCGAAAATATAATCGCTAATTTGGGCTGAAATACAGCTAAAAAGTGCTCTTTTGCAGGCTATTTTGGCTATTTTTGTGTCTGAAATTGTAAAAAATCGCAAAAAATTGCTCAACAAATTACTTGCCAGAAAAATTGGACGGGGGTCGGGATAATCGTCTCGGGGGGTCCCCATCCGGGGGTCTGGCCTAAATCGGGTGGGAGCAAACCCCCAGACCCCCTGATACATGTATGCACTGATGCATGAAAACCCCTTTGTTTCATCAAATCCCGGTCTGTCCATAAGTTGCAGTGTTAGCCAAAGCTTTACATCTGTTGCTTTGCTCCTAGAAAATTAATTATAATGCATTTCTGAACAATTGATTTTACCAAAAACATGAACCTTAACAATAGGATGGAGTTAGATTCATAGTGCCATCAGTTTACTAGAAATCCATACTCAGATATTTGGTGATTTTGTGGTATTTTCGGCAATTTTTTGCATAGAAAAGTAAATTAGAATTTAATTAGAAGTTGAAAGTAAATTAAAATCAAATTAAATTGTTGGTAAATCGGTCAAAGTAAATTAAAAAGTAAGTAAATTATTTTGTGGAGGTGCAAGTAAATTAAAAAGTAAGTAAATTACTAAACTAATTTACTTGACAACGGTATTATGTAGTATGTATTCGAGGGAACCATAACGATGGCTACGTATATTAATGAGGTGTGACTGTATTCAGCTAAAATTACAAGGCACCTTCATTTCAATCAGAAACGCGAGTATTTTCCATTTTTGAGGGTCCCCTGACGTTATACATACTCGTGATTGCGCCAAGATTTTTGTGCTTTTTAACCCAAAATAGGGTATCTTTCAGCTTTTCCAAAAACCCCGATAAACTGGCTGGGTGTTTTGTGAGGCTGGCTTGAGGCCAAAACTCCACCGTAACAAACACCCCAAATTCTGTGTATGTGCGGGTTTGATTCGTACATTCATCAAGGGGAAGGCTGGGCCTGTAGTCCATAACTGGTGGGCAAACATCGCTCTATGCAAGGTGTAAAAGCATACGAATGGTAACATTCCTTACCAAACACGTTGCAATTGCATAAGACTCTTCAATTTGTAGGTTTCGTGATGGAAAATGCAGAAAAGTGGTCCAAAAATTGCGTCCTACAACGATCGGAGGAGCGAAAAGAGTTTCGGGTAGGTGTTTGAGCAAACCGCAAAGCCTGCTGTTATGTGAGTTGGTGGCAACAAGAATCTAAGGCGCCCGATTTATACTTTAGCCACCCGATGGCACTGGCGTTTGCTAAACCGCTACCATCAGCGCAATTTAGACTTTGGCAGGCTGGGAAAGTACCACCAAGTTGGTATAACCGGTTGGCATTTTGCCAGTCCTGCAAAGCCTAAAGCCTGGTTGGTTAGCAGCGATTTAGAAAGTGCCAATACCACCCGATGGTGAAGTATAAGTGGCTGTAGGACAATACACGCAGCGTTTGAGGTATGATTTGGATGCGTTTTATCGTTTAGCATAGCAACCGCTTCTGAATTTTTCATAATCAATTGTAATTGTGAACCCTCTCTGCGAATTATCAGCCATTCAAGTAATTATAACGGGCAAGAGCAATCCACCTCTCTTTCGGCCTGTTGCCCTAGCTGACATAGCTACGTGTAATGTAAGGTAACTTGGGTAAGCGATCGATCGAAATTCCCATTCCTGCAACTGGCAGTGCCCAGAAGAGCCAAAACCGAAAATTTTCTATTTTTCGAAAAAACCTGTTTGTACCCACTCCCTCCCAAAATTTGGGCTCAGTCAGACCCATCCGGCGCTAGGCAACCCCCCTCAGGCTCCCCTTTGCCCATGTCTGCCCCACGTCCGCGGACTGTGTCGTGTCCCATCATGTACAGTATTTGCTTACATTCACGATAGAAAGCATTGAAAAAATAATTGAAAATCCAGGCGAATTTCATTTAAATTATCATTAAATTATGGCCCAACTTTTGATTTTCAATTAAATTAAAATAATTGGTTTGAAATTAAAAACAGGCCCATTGTACGAATTTCAATTACAATTAAATTAATTTCTACATCACTATCAAGTGCGTGCATACAGACTATCCGATTTACCATAAGTCACTGTGGTTCTGCAGTCTGAGTATCCAACCGTTCACAAGAGCTGGTTTGTGCGTTATACGAACTACCACCAAATCCGCTGCCCCCAGAAACCACGAACCTGTTGTTCAAGACAGCACCTACGCTCCACCCAGGCCACCGAAAGCTGGTGACAGCTGGTGCGAGAAATCGCAGCATTGTCACAAAAAATCGACAGTATCAAGAATTTTGGCTAGCTAAGCCCCTGAGTATGACCGAATCGAACTGCTTCAGAGAAATCATCGATGGAGAAGGCGTCACTCTATATCTGCCATGAATCAAGATTGGCGGCCCTTTCAAGTAAGTGTCCCTAGATGATAGGTGATTTTTTCCTGGGCGTTGTGGGATAGACAGTGCTAAGACAAGAATAATTGCATTACACAAAAGCACTAAAACTTGAATGCTTCAATGCGACGACAACTCGACAACTCCTACTAGATCATAACAAAAGTTCGCCAACCCCCCTGTAACATCATACACATACTACATACATATAGTTAACAAAAGATTCACAAGATTTGTATTATTACCAAAAAACATTTTGTTAGAAAAAGCTCACTTAATCGAGTAATACCCAAAATACAGTAATATAACAAATCATTTTCGAAAGCAACAAGCATAAGCAAAGCAGCAAATCCTACAAGCATCAATCTAATTATGCATAAGTAACGCCACAGATACAAAAAACCAAATAAAAGGCAAACGCAACAGTATTTACAGTTGGAAGTGCATAGTAAAGTATGTAAGTAGAGAGAATAGATCTAAGCCTCACCAAACACAAGACCCCAGTACAGAAGTACATAAAACAATTTTCGGTCAAACCTAGCAAATGCATTTCACATTGATTTTGTAGTAGCTAGTCTAAGACGTTAGATAGGTAAAACCAGTATTTGTAGGTACCGTTATGTCTATGTGTGAGATACGTAGGTTTGGCATAGATATATAGCGGTAAGGAACAGAGGAGCCGCCAAAACTATATAGATGAATCACGGATTAAACAGTTCTTCAAACATGCGCTCCATGTGTAGAGTGTCAGCAGTGGTGCGCACTTGATCCGGATGGTACTGTTTGAGGGCGGGCAACAGAGTACAGTTTCGAGTGAGTGTGTTGTAGTTGGCGCTTAAACAGTCCAGCTTCTTGGCGCACTCAATGGCACACTGGCCTTGGTGTTTCACTTGCATGGAGACAATTGACTCTGTAGCCAATTTTTCGTTTTTATAGGCAGTGAAACGTGCCAGTTTTGTGCTCCCTAAAACAAACAGACAGACTGGTCCTGCCCCATTTTTTACAGTTGAATGATGGATCATCATAACAAATTAATTTTTAAAAACTCTCTAGATTCATTTATGCGCTCTGTCTGTATAGTGTGATGAGTAGAGCGCTGTATGATGACTTACTGCATAAAATAAATAAATAAAACAATAATAATAATCCACATGTGGAGGTCATTCAGACCTTCACTTGTTTAGTTGTTGGTCAGTCAATCAAACGGTCTGTCAGTTAAGGTCACTGGTAGGTCAGGTTGGTCAGTTGGTCAGCCAGATCAGTCACACTCAGGTAGTTGGTCAGTGGTAGGTCAGGTAGGTATCAAATCGGTCGGTCGGTCGGTCGGTCGGTCGGTCGGTCGGTCGGTCGGTCGGTCGGTCGGTCGGTCGGTCGGTCGGTCGGTCGGTCGGTCGGTCGGTCGGTCGGTCGGTCGGTCGGTCGGTCGGTCGGTCGGTCGGTCGGTCGGTCGGTCGGTCGGTCGGTCGGTCGGTCGGTCGGTCGGTCGGTCGGTCGGTCGGTCGGTCGGTCGGTCGGTCGGTCGGTCGGTCGGTCGGGCGGTTGGTCGGTCGGTCGGTCGGCCATTTGTTGTTTGATCGGTTGGTTAATTGGTTGCTCATTTAGTCTGGGACCATATTAACATTCATTTCGCGAGAAAGTCAACTTACTTTAAAAATAGGTAATAAAGCATAATAGTGTTTGATTTGAAGTAATTCGCACCTGTAAGGCTCACGCATTTCCTTACATTCACCACCGTAAATAATAGAAAAAAATAATTGGAATTCCAGGCGAATTTCAATTAAATTACAATTAAACTATGGCACAATCTTTTCAATTTCTATTAAATTAAATTAATTGAATTGAAATTAAAAATGGCCAAATTATGCGAATTTCAATTACAATTAAATTAATTTTTACATCACTAGCCTCGATAAAAAAACGTGATTTTGGTGCACAGCCAAAATTGGACGTTTTGTAGTAGTGATACTCAAATGGCTATAACTCATGATCCAGGGGTCATAGCGCAAAAATGAAGTTATTCTTGAACTCAGCAGGACAAAATAGGTCTAGAAAACTGGACCGTGACTCGGTTTAGGCTTGTCATCAAAAGATACGGTCACCAGGCGGCATGGATTTTCGGATAGTTGCACTTGAATATCTCCCGATCCCGGCCGCGTCTAGCTAAACGGACTGCAGATTCGAAATCAGCTGATAAAAGTGAATCAGACAGACTACTTCTAAAATTTATTTTGAGCAAAATAATTTTCTGCAGACCTTTATGGGGCCAAAGCCCCCGCGACCCCCTTGGATTTTAACCAATTTGTGTGGATTATGTTGGTGGACTAGTGCGAGCTAACTTTTGAAGAATGTTCCAAGCTTAGTTCCAAGGCTGGAGTTATGGCCCAATATATGCAAAAAATCGAGGGTGCATTTTGGGCATTTTTGGTACATTTCGGAAAATATCTCGCTAACCAGTCAAACGTTTCGGAAATATTTGAGTGAGAGAATCAAAGTACGTATTTTGAAATAGCTATCGATTGGTGCGACGCGATAGCTGTCGGTTTAGAAATGCGCAAACGGCATGCGTTTGAATTTCGGTCATTAGAAGTCCAAAAATTGGCCAAAAAACGGCTGGCGAGCCAAATTTGGGGGCTGTAGCTCCGGTTCTAGGGTTTGTTTCTCGTCAAATATGCGCCGATCGTTATCGTACCGGAGAGTGCTGCATTGGGTACCCGGGTACACTAACCAGCACTTAGCATTTTCCGAAACAAAAATGAGATCCTGTTAGTGTACCGGGTACACTAACTGGCACTTAGCGAAATCATGTTAAACTGCTTGTTTTCACGATTTCTAAGCAAAAATGCAATTTCCCAATCCAGATTACTGGTTCTGCCATGTAAATGAGAGTGTTTTGTCAAATTTTTCATCTTTGTGAGTTTTGCGTCAGTAAAAACGATTGAAAATGAGCAAAAATATACGTAGACTTGCTTTAAAGCTACCGAAATGTTGGAAATTTCGGACACTCATGACATAAAACCTGTCTCCAAATAGTGTACCCCGGGTACACAATCCGGCACTAAGTGCCAGTTAATGTACCCGGGTACGCTATCTGGAGGGGTACCCTATGCAGCACTCTCCGGTACGTGGTAGTTTATGGTCATGAAATCTATTTTTCCCGGATTGGTGGGATGACTCAAAGCCTTTGAGGGGTGTGGCTCCTGTTCTAAAGGGGTGTTTTTATTCAAATGTGCATGATAAACTAAGTAGCATACATCGTTTGTGTACTACAGGGGATGAGCAGATTCCACTGATGCCGGCTGTGCCGTATCGAGTGGCTGCATACCACTTTCCGTCTGTCAGGTTCATATAGCCGGCCTCCACATTGGCAGGGTCGACACTGGCATGATAGTTACTGTAGATGGCAGGGGTGATCGGATCAAAGACCAGGCCCCATTTGCTGTTGTCAAGATTCAACCACACATTTCCCGTTGGTCCCAGTTCTGACTGTCTAAATCATAACAGAACATTGTTAACTTTAAAACGGTTTTCAAAATCAAACTAACGCAAATTTCTTGAATGCTTCATTCTCTTCTGCTGACCTAAAAGTTATGTATATTAATCAATTCATTGTCAGGTCCGGAAAATTGGTATAAATGATAGTATAAACAGGTGGTACTATTTAAAATACTGTAGTATACTACTGTAACATTCAAACTGAACTCGCTTTTTTCGTTCTTTTTAGTCTTTTCGTTCTTCCAAATATTATTTTCTGAGAGAGACAAATGGAAAAATTTCCCCTCTTTTGGAGAATTTAACAAAATATTGTTAGCTTTTTTGAATTTTACAAACTGCACTTAAGTTTTGTCTTGTTTTATAGTGATTATAACAGAAGTTTCCTCGGAACGACGACTACATAGATTTTGGAGACAAAACAGCTGGTTTTGCAATGGAAATGCGTGGAAACTTCCCCTGTTACAATAAATTTTATGCATTTTAGCTAATTTATACAAATATCGTCCCTTTTTTCTACTCAGCTCAGCTCAGAAGCCCTGATCATATGTAGAATGGTTGCAAATATACTGCGCTCACCGCTCAGCATACATGTAACAGGGGGTCTGCCCCCGGATGGGGACCCCCTGAGACGATTTCGCCGACCCCCCCCCCTCCGATTTTTCTGGCAAGTAAATTTTTGAGCAAATTTTTGCAATTTTTTACAATTTCAGACACAAAAATTGCCAAAATCGCCTGCTAAACAGCACTTTTAGCTTATTTTAGCCCAAATTAGTGATTTTTGACGATTTTTAGCCAAAAAATTGCGGTTTTTTTCGATTTTTGAGCGTTTTTTAGTGCCCAACGCCCCTCCCAAAACTTTGGCTCAGACCCCCCGGCCGGCGCCAGACACCCCAAACCCCCCTCCCCCTTCGGCGGATGACCTGTTACACATGTATGCCGCTCAGTACAGAGGTCAGAGGTGCCACTGCAGTCGGAAACTGTGTAAATCTTAGACATTTACATTGCTGTTTGCAGAAACGGCACAGATTACCTAATCTCAGGCAGGTCGGCAGCATGATTGCCTTTGCAACTGAGGGCAGAGTTAATCCAGGTATCGGAGTCCAATTCCTTCTTATAGTAGCGAGTGCCCACCTGCGTCCAGTTGCCTGTTACGCGGGTGGCTGAAAGGAGACGAATTGACAGATCTGAATTTGAGCTGAGAACCACACACTCTTGACTGTCCAATCAATAAATAGTAACTTGCAAATGGAAACAAATGTACGAACCTTGACCTTCAGTTCCAGTGCATGTGCACAAAAATCGATGGTACGTCGACCAGAAATCACCAACTGAGCCGCAAGTTGAGTTTCCAGACTTCCATCCATAGCACTTGTCATCCACTGTAACACAAGTTAATAGGAAGAAAAGAATCTGAGGAGAGCTATACCATTAAATGACGGCTGAGCTCCAGTCCTGGGTGTGTCCACCCAATCACAGCTGTCCTTGCGAGACATACGAAAGAATTCCTTTATGACCAAGTCATTGAACGAACTGAGAATGTTACGCTCACAAACCAGACCCCATTTCTGACACTGGCGTGCACAGGAATTCGGAGCAATACTTACCAATATTGTCAAATCAGTTAACTCTGAAATTCAGTTCAGAATTTATCTAGAAAACTTGATTTGCATGAGGTCATCTTTACCACAGTTGCAGTCGGCCAATAGAGCAAAAAGCAGTACTACACTAATCTTGTTCATTGCTTTGTGATGATTGCATCTTGTCCGAACGTACAGTCACACCGAATTAATATGGCCTTATAAGGACAAAGTATGTCGAAAAAATCACAGATAAAATGATCATAAATAAACGTTTACACGGATAAACGAAATAATTGGTACATACACTTGCGATTACGGCCAGCCAGATAAGATTATGTACTTGAGGGAACCATAACGATGGCTACGTATATTAATGAGGTGTGACAGTATTCAGCTAAAATTACAAAGCACCTTCATTTCAATCAGAAACGCGAGGTTTTTTCCATTTTTAGAGGCCCCTGACATTATACTCCTGATTGCGCCAAGATTTTTGTGCTTTTTAATCCAACATTCAGCGTACCCAAAATACCCAAAATGTAGGGTATCTTTCAGCGTTTCCAAAATCCCGAGAAACTAGCTGGATGTTTTGTCAGGCTGGCTTGAGGCCAAAACTCAATGTAACACCCCAAATTATGTGTATGTGCGGGTTTGATTCACACATACGTCAAGGGGAAGGCTGGGCCTGTAGTCCATAACTGGTGGGCAAACATGGCTCTATGTAATGTATAAAACCATATGAATGGTAACATTCCTTACCAAACACGTTTCAAATACATAAGACTCTTCAATTTGTAGGTTTCGTCACAGAAAAGTGGCTCAAATTGCGTCCTAAAACGATCGGAGGAGCGAAAAGAGATTCGGATAGGTGTTTGAGCAAACCGCAAAGCCTGCTGTTATGTGAGTTGGTGGCAAAAAGAATCTAAGGCGCATTTATACTTTAGCCACCCGGTAGCACTGGCATTTACTGAACCGCTACCATCAGCGCAATTTAGACTTTGGCAGGCTGGGAAAGTGCCTCCAAGTTGGCATAACCCGTTGGCACTTTGTGAGTCCCGCAAAGCCTAAAGCCTGGAGTGGTTGGCAGCGATTTAGAAAGTTCCAGTACCACCCGGTGGTGAAGTATAAGTGGCCGTAGGACAATACACGCAGCGTTTAATATATGTTTCGATGCATTCTATCGTTAGCTTAGCAACCGTTTATGAATGTTTCATAATCAATTGTAATTGTGAACTCTGCGAATTATTAGCCATTCAAGTAATTATAATGGGCAAGAGTAATCCTCCTCTCTTTCGGCCTGTTGCCCTAGCTGACATAGCTACATGTAACGTAAGGTAACTTGGGTAAGCAATCGGTCGAAATTCCGATTCCAGCATCTGGCACTGCCCAGAAGAGCCAAAACCGAAAACTTTCTATTTTTCGAAAAAAAAACTGTTTGTACCCACCCCTCCCAAAATTTGGGCTCAGTCAGTCCCATCCGGCGCTAGGCAACCCCCCTCAGGCTCCCCTTTGCCCATGTCTGCCCCACATCCGGGGACTGTGTCGTGTCCCATGTACAGTATTTGCTTTAATTCACGATAGAAAGCATTGAAAAAATAATTGAAAATCCAGGCGAATTTCATTTAAATTATCATTAGATTATTACCCAACTTTTGAATTTCAATTAAATTAAAATAATTGGTTTGAAATTAAAAGCAGGCCCATTATGCGAATTTCAATTAGAATTAAATTAATTTCTACATCACTATCAAGTACGTACATACAGACTATCCGATTTACCATAAGTCACTGTGGTTCTGCAGTCTGAGTATCCAACCCTTCACAAGAGCTGGTTTGTGCGTTATACGAACTACCACCGAATCCGCTGCCCCCACAAACCACGAACCTGTTGTTCAAGACAGCACCTACGCTCCACCCAGACCACCGAAAGCTGGTGACAGCTAGTGCGAGAAATCGCAGCATTGTCACAAAAAATTCGACAGTATCAAGAATTTTGACTAGCAAAGCCCCTGACCATGACCAAATCGAACTGCGCCTGAGAAATCATCGATGGAGAAGGCGTCACTCTATATCTGCCATGAATCAAGATTGGCGGCCCTTTCAAGTAAGTGTCCCTAGATGATAGGTGATTTTTTCCTGGGCGTTGTGGGATAGATAGTGCTAAGACAAGAATAATTGCATTACAGAAAAGCACTAAAATTTGAACGCTTCAATACACTGAGACGACAACTCGACAACTCCTATTAGATCATAACAAAAGTTCGCCAGCCCGCCTGTAACATCATACACATACTACATACATATAGTTTACAAAAGATTCACAAGATTTGTATTATTACCAAAAAGCAGCTTGTTAGAAAAAGCTCACTTAATCGAGTAATACCCAGAATAATATAAAAAATCATTTTCAAAAGCAACAAGCATAAGCATAGCGGCAAATCCCACATGAATCAATCTAATTATGCATAAGCAACGCCACAGATACAACAAACCAAACAAAAGGCAAAGGCATTTACAGTTGGAAGTGCATAGTAAAGTATGTAAGTAGAGAGAATAGATCTAAGCCTCACCAAACACAAGACCCCAGTACAGAAGTACACAAAACAATTTTCGGTCAAAACCTAGCAAATGCATTTCACATTGATTTTGTAGGAGCTAGTCTAAGACGTTAGGTAGGTAGCTTTCGGAAAAAAACAGTATTTGTAGGTATGGTTATTGTCTACGTGTGACATACGTAGGTTTGGCATAGGTATATAGTGGTAAGGAACAAAGGAGCCGCCAAAACTATATAGATGAATCAGGGATGAAACAGTTGT
The DNA here is from genome assembly GCA_030248155.1 of Sabatieria punctata. Classification (NCBI taxonomy): domain Eukaryota; kingdom Metazoa; phylum Nematoda; class Chromadorea; order Araeolaimida; family Comesomatidae; genus Sabatieria; species Sabatieria punctata. The sequence continues at coordinate 14,775 of JASANB010000013.1, read as the reverse complement.
TCAAACTGGCGCTCCATGAGCAGAGTGTCAGCAGTGGTGCGCACTTGATCAGGATGGTACTGTTTGAGGGCGGGCAACAGAGTACAGTTTCGAGTGTGTGTGTTGTAGTTGGCGCTTAAACAGTCCAGCTTCTTGGCGCACTCAATCGCACACTGGCCCTGGTGTTTCACTTGCATGGAGACAATCGACTCTGTAGCCAATTCTTCGTTTTTATACACAGTGAAACGTGCCAGTTTTGTGCTCCCTAAAACAAACAGTCCGGTCCTGTCCCATTTTTTAGAGTTGAATGATAGATCATCATAACAAATTTATTTTTTTAAAAGTCTAGATTGATTTATGCGCTCTGTCTGTATAGTGTGACAAGTAGAGCGCTGTATATTGACTTACTGCATAAAATATATAAATATACCAATAATAATAATCCACATGTGGAGGTTATTCAGACCTTCACTTGTTTAGTTGTGTCGGTCGGTCGGTCGGTCAGTCGGTCGGTCGGTCGGTCGGTCGGTCGGTCGGTCGGTCGGTCGGTCGGTCGGTCGGTCGGTCGGTCGGTCGGTCGGTCGGTCGGTCGGTCGGTCGGTCGGTCGGTCGGTCGGTCGGTCGGTCGGTCGGTCGGTCGGTCGGTCGGTCGGTCGGTCGGTCGGTCGGTCGGTCGGTCGGTCGGTCGGTCGGTCGGTCGGTCGGTCGGTCGGTCGGTCGGTTGGTCGGTCGGTCGGTCGGTCGGTCTGTCGGTCGGTCGGTCGGTCGGTCGGTCGGTTGGTCGGTCGGTTGCATACATGTAGCTGGGTTTTTGGCTGTGGGGTTTTCCAGATCCCAAATAGGGACCCCGAAAACCCCCAACTACATGTATGGTTGGTCAGTTGGTCGGTCTGGCCCATTGGTCAGTTGGTTGGTTGCTTGGTTGCGCAATTAGTCAGGGACCGCATTAACATGCATTTCCCGAGAAAGACCACTTAACTTAAAATAGGTGATGAAGCATAATAAGTTTTGGTTTGAAGTCCGATCCGATCCGATGTGCAGGGGGGCCTTTACGGCCCTACGCTCAGACCTTGCGATCCATTGCGCAACCCCCGTGGTTTCGTCATCTCGGACGTTTCCCTTCTATCACTGCCAGCCACTCTAGCCATGCTGTTGGACGCCAGGTACTAAGAAAGTCCCTGGCGCGTTGACGTCATGGTGATGTCGGCTCCCAACGTCCGCTAGGTCCGACCCTGGTGTGAGAGAGGCCCCCCCTGCCTAGTCGGTTTCCGTGGACAACTCCTGACGTCATTGCTCTTTCTCCAAGTTGGCATGCTGTAGGAGCGGCTTCGGTGCTGTGGCAGATCCAGTTGGTTCCCATTTTATCTACTCATTGTAACCAGCTTTCGGTGGCCTGGGTGGAGTGTTGTGCCGACGACCAACTCTTTGCAGCAAGAAACTTGCCGCGCCGAGAGGATGAACCACTACAACCGCTAGGGATGCAGGGGCCGCCGTGACTCAGAGGCAGCAAGCTACCCACTGAGCCAACGACGCGGCCATGGTTTGAAGTCATTCGCACCTCTAATAAAATACTTACGCATTTCCTTACATTCACCACCGGAAATAATTGAAAAATAATTGGAATTCCCAGCGAATTTCAATTAAATTACAATTAAATAATGGCCCAACCTTTCAGTTTCAATTAAATTAAATTACTTTACTTGAAATTAAAAATGGCCCATTTATGCGAATTTCAATTACAATTAAATTAATTCTTACACCACTAGCCTGGATAAAAAGTGATTTTTGGTGCACGGCCAAAATTGGACACTTTGTAGTAGTGATTTTCAAACGGTTATTATAACTCATGAACCATGGGTCTTAGCGCAAAAATGAACTTATTTTTTAACTCAGCAGGGCGAAACAGGTCTAGAACACTGCGCCGTGACTCGGTTTAGGTCTGTCATCAAAAGATACTGTCACCAGGCGGCATTGAATTTCGGGTACTTTGGACATGAATATCTCCTGATCCCGGCCTAGCTACACGGACTTCAGATTCAAAATCAGCGGATAAATGTGCATCAGACAGACTACTTTAATATTAATATTGAGCAAAAAATTTACGGGGGCCAAAACCCCCGCGACCCCGTTGCATTTTGACGAATTTGTGTGGATTTAAGAGTCAGTGTCTGAATCGATCGAGTCTTGGCCCTTTGCCCTATTCAGACCCAAAATTGAAAGTTTGGCGTAGAGGGCTGTAAGTTGGCACACTAATACTACTTGATGAGTTATTCAACTGCTGCTGAGGAATTCCCAATTCGATGCTCCACGCTCGAGATATTAGCCCGCGAAAATCGGCTTGCTTAACTATGGGACGAAAATTTCCAACTTGAATTTCTTTCTTACTGACAAGGGTTGGGACTTAAAAATTGGGGCTTTTAGGTAACTTTTCGAGTAGATTAAGAATTTTCAGTCCAAAATTGTTTTCGATGAAAAAAATTTTTTTCGCCCCCCTTTGGAGTCCCCCAGCTCGACTGGAACCCCCCCCCCCCCCAGATGCACTTTTTTATTTTAGAATTTCGTAGCGCTATTCAGGGCCTACATTTTGGTGTAAAATATTCAAGATTTGAGATGTAGGTTTTTGAGAAAATTCACTTTGAATGTCCAAAACCTGGAAAAATCGCCAACTTTCACTGTGCTTGGAAATGTCGCAAACGATTCCTAGCCCTTAAATCGTAACTGAGACCTAAAAATTGGGGCTTTTAGCTAACGTTTCGAGTAGACTAAGAATTTTCAGTCCAAAATTGTTTTCGATGAAAAAAATATTTTCGCCCCCCTTTGGAGCCCCCCAGCTCGACTGGAACCCCCTAGATGCACTTTTTTATTTTAGAATTTCGTAGCGCTATTCAGGACATACATTTTGGTATAAAATATTCAAGATTTGATAGGTAGGTTTTCGAAAAAATTGACTTTGAATGAACAAAATCGCCAGACAATAGGGACAAAAAACAGGTTTTTGTACATTCAAAGTCGATTTTCTCGAAAACGTACCTCTCAATCTTGAATATTTTATACCAAAATGTAGCTCTTGAATAGCGCTACGAAATTGTAAAATAAAAAAGTGCATCTAGGGGGGGTTCCAGTCGAGCTGGGGGGCTCCAAAGGGGGGCGAAAAAAATTTTTTTCATCGAAAACAATTTTGGACTGAAAATTCTTAATCTACTCGAAAAGTTAGCTAAAAGCCCCAATTTTTAGGTCTCAGTTACGATTTGTAAAGGCTAGGAATCGTTTGCGACATCTCCGAGTTCAGTGAAAGTTGGCGATTTTTCCAGGTTTTGGACATTCAAAGTGATTTTCTCAAAAACCTACCTCTCAAATCTTGAATATTTTACACCAAAATGTAGGTCCTGAATAGCGCTACGAAATTCTAAAATAAAAAAGTGCATCTAGGCGGGGTTCCAGTCGATCTGGGGGGCTCCAAAGGGGGGCGAAAAAAATTTTTTTCATCGAAAACAATTTTGGACTAAAGATTCTTAATCTACTCGAAAAGTTACCTAAAAGCCCCAATTTTTAAGTCCAAACCCTTGTCAGTAAGAAAGAAATTCAAGTTGGAAATTTTCGTCCCATAGTTAAGCAAGCCGATTTTCGCGGGCTTATATCTCGAGCGTGGAGCGTCGAATTGGGAATTCCTCAGCAGCAGTTGAATAACTCATCAAGTAGTATTAGTGTGCCAACTTACAGCCCTCTACGCCAAACTTTCAATTTTGGGTCTGAATACCAAAACTCGATCGAATCAGACACTGACTCTTAATGTTGTGGGAGCTAACTTTTGAAACATTTGAATTAATTGAATTGAATTGAATTGAAATTAAAAAACTGAGTCCCTAATTTAATTGCAATTGAATTGAAATAAAAATTTCATAATTTTACATCACTACTGGCAAGCCAACTTTGAGGAGGTGTAGCTCCTGTTCTAGGGGGGTATTTTTCTACAAATGCGATCGTCATCGCTCGCTCGTGGTCTAGTTTATGATCATAAAATTTTAGTAGGATCGGTGAGATGAACCGCCTTGCCCCCTCTACGCTGACTTTCTCGCGAAATGCAAAATCTTGCTAAATCAAATGGCAAGTAAGCAAAGAAAACGTGGCAGCTTGGTGCAGAGATAGGCTCGGGGAGTGACACGATACCTACATACATCGTTTGTGTACTACAGGGGAAGAGCAGATTCCACTGATGCCGGTTGTGCCGTATCGAGTGGCTGCGTACCACTTTCCGTCTGTCAGGTTCATGTAGCCGGTCTCCACATTGGCAGGGTCCACACTGGCATCATAGCTACTGTAGATGGCAGGGGTGATCGGATCAAAGGCCAGACCCCATTTGCTGTTGTAAAGATTCAACCACACATTTCCCGTTGGTCCCAGTTCTGACTGTCTAAAGCATAAAAGAACATTGTTAACTTGAAGCGCTTTTAAAAATCAAACTAACGCAAATTTCTTGAATGCTTCATTCTCTTCTGCTGACCTAAAAGTTACGCATATTAATCAATTCAATGTCAGGCACCGGAAAATTGGTATAAATGATACTATAAACAGGTGGTACTGTTTAAAATACTCTAGTATACTACTGTAACATTCAAACTGAACTCGCTTTTTTTCCTTGTTTTTAGTTTTTTCGTTTTTTCAAAAGTTATTTTCTGAGAGAGACAAATGGAAAAATTTCGCTTCTTATGGAGAATTTAACAAAATATCGTTAGTTTTATTACAAACTGCACTAAAGTTTTGTTTTGTTTTATGGAGCAGTGATTACAACAGAAATTTCCTGAAAACGACGACTGCAGCCCATGTGCGCATAGCTTGTAATCTCTGAACGTCACCCTGTCTTTGATCATCTGGTGGCACATACAATTTGAACTAGGATTTCCTGTCTCGACGCGGAATATGCTCCTTATGTAGCTACTGCATGCTACGTAAACTACGCCGGAGCGCTCAACGCTGGAGGGAGGGGAAAATATAGAAAAAAGAAAAATATTATTATCGGTTCAATCAGAGGAATGAGCTGGTTGAAGGAGGAATCATTGCATTCGCATAATACATGCTGTTGCGGTTTGGCTCTTTTCTGCTTACGCCGAAAAGTACAACAGACAAAGTTATACGAACAAGGTTCGAAACCCACTGCCTTACGCGAGGCCTAGTCATCCGCGACAAACTCCACTCCTTAGTTGACTGCACGCTAACAGCTTTTATTCCACTCTACGCTTTACACAGTCACTGCCCGGCTGCGCGGCCAGCCAGCAAACCGGTTTCTAAGTAGGCCAAATGTGTCTTTAGCAGAAACAAAGAACTACAATTACTGTAGACTAGGTTTTAGCGCCAAAGCAAATGTTAGTTGCAGGTTCACATGGAATGTGACACGCGCAGTCAAAAAAGTCATTTTGTACTTGGAAGGGGGCCCCTTCAAGGGTGCTAAGCTGGCTAACAACTCATTTTTTTATTTTTATTCGTTTCTTCACTTTGGGCGGTGGCAGCAGTGCAGAGTAGGAGAGAGAAAGGAGTGGTTAGGTAATAGGAATGGCTAAGCTTCATTCGATTTCTAAGGTGATACGTTGCCTTCCTAAAATACCTATTCTGCTTGTTCTTTTGCATTTTTTATGTTCGCGATCTTCGTCATTTGATTTTTTACTCCGAAAAAAACAATGGCGGAAAACAGCACGGTTATTCTTAAGAGCCGGTTTCTCTAGGAATCGACTTTTGCTCCTTAACCTCCGGACAAATCTCAACTTTTTGTCTCCGATTTGGCTGAAATTTTGTATTTTGGTTTAATTTGACCTAAAAAGACATTTTATCATCTTCCCGGCCTTTTTTGAGAGGGTCACTTTTTCGACCCTCTCACAGATTTTGAGTCATAACTCGGGACCAAATGATCGTAGGAACTTGCGAATTGCATATTTAGAATCAGAAAATTATTCTCTTTCAACTGATATCCTACTCGACTGCATTTCAGAGAAAAAAATTTTTTCGAACCCCTTCCGGGACCGATTTGACCCCCTCACCATCAATAGTCCGACTATTTTATTTCATAGAAATGTAGCGCTATGTTTTTGCTTTTGATTAAAGAAAAAAAATCGTGAAAAAAAAGTGACCCCTAATCGAGTTTTTGGGCCTTGAAAGTTGAAAATCAAAAAAATTCCTTATAATGGATTGCACACTGTAAACAACACAACTTGGTCAGCTTTGAATCGAATTCGGAGATCTTTGGCACACATATTGTACTGTTCGTCTTGCACATAGCGCACAAACCTGGTCCTGGTTGCCGCTGTTTAACCCGAGTTTTATGCTTATTTTGTTTATTATTTTCAATTTCGCAAACAAATTCTCGGTTTCATTTGATGATTCCCATGATGGGCGTCCAAATTGTCTCTTAGAAAGGAATTAGAGCTGGAAATCGGGCCGGCCCAACCCAAGCAATGCCTAAGCGACAATGCCATGCAAGATTTGGGTAGGTGTGCACGTGAACAGACTAAAATAAACATTATTGATTGTGGCCGCTGTGGGATGGCGGCTGTAAAACTCGTCATCTCGACTCAACGATTGACGTATGTACATACAGTATGCAAACTATAGTCTGTTCAAAAAATAAGCGACCTGGCGGTTTTTTGCGAATAACTTTTTGGGAGGCCTACGGATGACTTGAGCCTCATAACCAAAGTTGTAGACAAGGTCGAGCTCTGGCCTGGGGCAAATCCTAATCTGCGCTCCGTTTGCTCTGAACACTAATTTGCGCAATGTGAAAAAATGAGCGATTGCGATGAAAATTTGATGACTGCAGAATTCGATTCTGGAGTCCTTGGCGACTCAAATGATGCTTTCATGATGTGTCTTGGCCAAACCGATCTGGAGATATGGCCGGTCAAATAATGCAAAAATCGCGAAAAAAGGCGTTTTTTTGAAAATTTCACAATATGGGGGAAACATAGGCAGACTGACAGATTTGGCTGAAACTTCCTGAATGGAGTATTCTTGACCGCCGGAATCGAATCTGACACTTCCCGACCCTGAAAACCTCACCCTAATACCGTAATTCGGCTTCCAACAAGTGGTGGTACAGCTTCAAGAAAAACATTTTTGTACTGTAACACAAATTTTCAAAATTTGAATGTCAGAAGTAGCAGTGTTGTAATGGTAGGCGTTCGCAAACGCCTAAAAAGTGATTGGATAATGACGCCTAAGAAGTGCTATAATGGTATTGGACCATACATGGGCCGGGGGTAAGGGGGGTTTACCCCCCTCGCCGGCCCATCCCCCCTGGGCCGGCCATACCCCCATCGCCCACCCCCCCCCCCCCTGGAGGAAAAAAATTATGTTTCCCCCTTATTTTCTGAAATTTTCAAATAAACGCCATTTTTTTGCGATTTTTGCATAATTTGACCGGCCATATCTCCAGATCAGTTTGGCCTAGACAGACACATCATGAAAGCATCATTGGAGTCGCCAAGGACTCAAGAATCAAATTCTGCAGTCATCTAATTTTCATCGCAATCACTCATTTTTTCACATTGCGCAAATTAGTGTTCAGAGCAAACGGAGCGCAGATTAGGATTTGCCCCAGGCCAGAGCTCGACCTTGCCTACAACTTTGGTTATGAGGCTCAAGTCATCCGTAGGCCTCCCAAAAAGTTATTCGCAAAAAACCGCCAGGTCGCTTATTTTTTGAACAGACTATAGTTTGCATACTGTATGTACATAGTACGTCAATAGTTGAGTCGAGATGACGAGTTTTACAGCCGCCATCCCACAGCGGCCATGATCAATAATGTTTATTTTAGTCTGTTCACGTGCACACCTACCCAAATCTTGCATGGCATTGTCGCTTAGGCGTTGCTTGGGTTGGGCCGGCCCGATTTCCAGCTCTAATTCCTTTCTAAAAGACAATTTGGACGCCCATCATGGGAAACATCAAATGAAACCGAGAATTTGTTTGTGAAATTGAAAATAATAAACAAAATAGGCATAAAACTCGTGTTAAACAGCGGCAACTAGGACCAAGTTTGTGCGCTATGTGCAAGACGAACAGTACAATACGTGTGCCAAAGATCTCCGAATTCGATTCAAAGCTGACCAAGTTGTGTTGTTTACAGTGTGCAATCCATTATAAGGAATTTTTTTTGATTTTCAACTTTCAAGGCCCAAAAACTCGATTAGGGGTCACTTTTTTTTCTCGATTTTTTTTCTTTAATCAAAAGCAAAAACATAGCGCTACATTTCCATGAAATAAAATAGTCGGACTATTGACGGTGAGGGGGTCAAATCGGTCCCGGAAGGGGTTCGAAAAAATTTTTTTCTCTGCAATGCAGTCGAGTAGGACATCAGTTGAAAGAGAATAATTTTCTGATTCTAAATATGCAATTTGCAAGTTCCTACGATCATTTAGTCCCGAGTTATGACTCAAAATCTGTGATAGGGTCGAAAAAGTGACCCTCTCAAAAATGGCCGGGAAGATGATAAAATGTCTTTTTAGGTCAAATTAAACCAAAATACAAAATTTCAGCCAAATCGGAGACAAAAAGTTGAGATTTGTCCGGGAAGAGTCGACCCTTATATAAACCGGCTCTTAAATTCACGAAGACCGGCCTCGAGCGTCTTTTATATGGTAGCTCAAGTTGTGTTAATTTGAAATGGATTTGGATTCAAACTATGCTCTTTTCAGAGATTACAAGCGTAAGTAAGGCCTCGCGTAAGGCAGTGGGTTTTGAACCTTGTTTGTATAACTTTGTCTGTTGTACTTTTCGGTGTATGCAGAAAAGAGCCAAACCGCAACAGCGTGTATTATGTACTGTTGTTTGTGTATACACATACACATTTACACACACCATACACAAAAATACATATTGTTTTTTCAATGTGTATACACATACACATACACATACAAATTGAAAATTCTGATGCACATTACCATACACAAACAGTACTCAAAATGTGTATTTTTGTGTATGTGTATTTGATTAGCAAAAGTCAATAAAATTTCGAACAGAAACGTAAAATTTCTATATTTTTGCTGCAGTAATAAAACGTAGATATCCTCATAAATCCTTCAAATGGCCTAAGCAACTCGATTTGAAAGCTATCCAAGGTTTCAAGCAGCAGACATTTGAGATATTTGATTTTCCTAGCATTTCTGACTGAAAATCTACCAAAAAATTTGCATTTTCAGTACAATACACACAAATATACACAAAAATACACATTGTTTTGTTGAACGTGTATACACAAATTATCATACACATTTGAAGGTAAATGTGTATACACATACACATACACATACACAAACGGAAAATCCAATACCAAACAACAGTAGTATTATGCGAATGCAATGATTCCTCCCTCAACCAGCTCATTCCTCTGATTGAACCGATAAAAAATATTTTTCTTTTTTCTTTATTTTCCCCTCCCTCCAGCGTTGAGCGCTCCGGCGTAGTTTACATAGCATGCAGTAGCTACATAAGGAGCACATTCCGCGCGAGACAGGAAATCCTACGTAGGTAATTCAAATTGTACTGTATGTCCCACCAGATGATCAAAGACAGAGTGACGTTCAGAGATTACAAGCTATGCGCAAATGGGCTGTAGTCGTCGTTTTCAGGAAATTTCTTTATGCTTTACATAGATTTTGGAGGCAAAACAGCTAGATTTTGCAATGGAAATGCGTGAAAACTTCCCCTATTACAATAAATTCTATGCATTTTAGCTAAATTTATTCTAATATTGTCCCTTTTTTCTACTCAGCTAAGCTCAGGAGCCCTGATCATATGTAGAATGGTTGCAAATGTACTGCGCTCACCGCTCAGTACAAAGGTCAGAGGTCACTGCAGTCCGAAAATGTGTAAATCTATACATTGCTGTTTGCAGAAACGACACAGATTACCTAATCTCAGGCAGGTCGGCAGCATGATTGTCTTTGCAACTGACGGCAGAGTTATACCAGGTATCGGAGTCCAATTCCTTCTTATAGTAGCGAGTGCCCACCTGCATCCAGTTGCCTGTTACGCGGGTGGCTAAAAGGAGACGAATCGACAGATCTGAATTTGAGCTGAGAACCACACACTCTTGACTGTCCAATCAATAAATAGTAACTTGTAAACGGAAACAAAGGTACGAACCTTGACCTTCAGCTTCAGTGCATGAGCACAAAAATCGATGGTACGTCCACAAGACATCACCAACTGAGCCGCAAGTTGAGTTTCCAGACTTCCATCCATAGCACTTGTCATCATCTGAAACACCGATCCGATCCCATCCGATGTGGCGGGCAGGGGCTGTACGATGTGCAGCCCTACGATCAGACCTGCACGGTCCATTTCGTTACCCCTGATATCGTCATTTCGGACGTTTGCCCTTTCTTTCACTGCCAAGCCACCAGTGTTGTGCCTAGCTCAAATTTCTAAAACTCGGTAAGTATTCAGTAGTAAATCCAGATTTTTTGAAATTCAGTAAGTATGAGTAAGTACTGGGTTTTTCAAAGAAAACCCGGTAAGTACTCAGTAAACAATTCAGTAAACTCGGTAAAACCTTCAACATTCAGAAATATACAATTTTTCTGAAAAAGTTTAGCTGATATAGTTTTTAGCTAATAGAATCCGTTCTCATTGCTGATGGACGAGTTTATGATAATGTAGCTCGACGTTTCAGAACTTTAATCATGTTTTGTGTTATTTCACATTAATTATTGTGCTAATTGGCATGCATCGAAAGCCTTAAAATATGCACACTTTACATAGTGATTAGAGGATGTGGCTTTAGATGAAAAGCCTGGCCAAATTGGTAGGTGAAGATTTGTTCCAATTTTCGCCATTTCCTCACAGTTCATCAGACTGATGCAAAAAATGTCAATCAAAATATAGCTAATCGTAGTAGATATAGTTTCTACTTCTATAGTCTTTGGGTCTGATAGTCTGTTTGCAATTCTGCCGCGCAAAGGAAGCTTAGGTTATGCAAGCTGTGAAAATTGCAAAAAAATTGGCAGAAATTATGTTTTCGAAATTAGCAGATCTGTTAGCGAAAGAAAAACCGTATATTTTCTTGCACAGATGCGGCGAGCTACCTATTGCAGAAGCTTTTACTCAGTAAAAAACTCAGTAAATCACCGAGTACCGAGTTTACCGAATTTTCTTTGTAATTGAGTAATTAAAAATTGAAACTCGGTATTCAGTAAGTAAAATTATGAAAAATTCTTACCGGTAAGTAAAAGTACTTACTTTAATTCAAAATAACTAAGTACCGAGTAACTTTTACTCAGTAAATTTACTGGGAACAACACTGCAAGCCACTCTAGCCATACTGCTGGGCGCCAGGTACTAAAGCGGCGTTTATACTCCTACTGAAGACACACTACTGCAGTAGTTTTTCGCCAGTCTCTGCCTCTTTTTTACAGGCTGGCGAATATACGCCAACCTTAACCTGAATCACATACACTACTGCAGTAGCAGAGCAGAATAGAAAACAGCCGCGCCGGCTCCCGGTGTAAAACTAAAGCCAATGAAAAAAAGAAGAAAAAAAGAAATAATTCTATTTTTCCCACGGGAGCTATACGAGGAAATGATGGATTTAGCTCAGAAAGGCACTAGGATGGCAGCAGAAAACATTTTTAGCGTCATGTTCACACCCAGAACCCGTCAACAACCATTCAACACCAGAAACGTATGCAGGCTCGACCGTTTTGGTAGTGATCGACGAAGATATGGACGTAATCACCCAGACAGAAGCTTTTGCAACATCTGACAACACCTATCTGTCTTATTTTATTAATAAACTTGGAGTGGAACTCAAGTTTTGCCTAAAAATAACGGACCGACCGTCGTCGGGAGTGAAATGTTGCTGTATTCTGTTGAAAAATGTCTGCTGATCAGACTAAAAGCAAAAAAAATGTTCTGCCGGTGCCCAGAAACCCACTTCATACCTCAAATGCTTTTGAAAGTGCAAAAAACCGCACCTAAATGCGCCTCTCCGGCGACCTACTGCAGTAGGAAATAGAAAATTTTCTATTTAGTACTGCAGTAGTTTTCCCTACTGCAGTAGCTACTGCAGTAGCGCGGCGGCGCGGGCGCGGGTGTTTATACTCCTACCGAAGACTACTGAAGGAGTCGGCCAACCTACTGCAGTAGCTCCTACTGCAGTAGCTACTGCAGTAGGAGTATAAACGCCGCTTAAGAGAGTGCCTGGCGTGGTGACGTCATGGTTATGACAGCTCCCAAGTACCAACGGCCGCCCGGCGCATCCGAACTAAACCGGTATTGGCCTTATCGCTGGTCAGTCAGACGGCTCCTGACGTCGTTGATCTTCCCTCCAACGCGGCATGCTTTTTGGAGCGGCTTTCGGTGCAACGGCAGATCCAGTTGGTTCCCATTTTACCTACTCGCTGTAACCAGTTTTCGGTGGCCTGGGTGGAGCGTTGTGCGGACGACCAACTCTTTGCAGCAAGAAACTTGCCGCGCCGAGAGGATGAACCACTACAACCGCTAGGGATGCAGGGGCCGCCGTGACTCAGAGGCAGCAAGCTACCCACTGAGCCCACGAGCCACCTGAAACATCATTGAATATAAAAGAAAATAATCTGACGACAGCTATAGCGGAGATTTCCGATTATAAGACCACCAAAGTTAGAAGACCATGGTCTTTAAATAGGTTTTCGTTTCCAGTTATAGGACCATGGTCTTAGTTAAATTGGTCAATTTTAACACGCAAGTAAATGTTTGTAAAGTGAACAAAAGCTGTCTATCGTTAGAAAACAGGGGCAGAAGTACATTCGAATGTAAAACATGATATTCTGGTATTTGCTTTCGACACAATACAGTACTCTGCTATGCTTCAACACTATTTCCATGAAAAATTTCAAAGAAAGTTTTCCAAATTAACCCTAAAATGGTCAGGAATTCCAGGAACAACCTTCTATGTCAAGAGCAATTTAATGTTTGGCCAAAGATCCGTTTTTTAAGCGAAATAACATTTTCCAGTTATAAGACCATGGTCTTCAAAAGTGCGCTAAAAAGTGACCCTAAATTTGGGCATTTTCCAGTTATAAGACCGTCTTGTAAGTGGAAAACTCTGGTACCATTAAATGCCGGCTGAGCTCCAGTCCTGGGCGCGTCGTCCCAATCACAGTCGTCCTTGCGAGACATACGAAAAAATTCCTTTATGACCAAGTCATTGAACGAACTGAGAATGTTACGCTCACAAACCAGACCCCATTTCTGACACTGGCGTGCACAGGAATTCGGACCAGTGCTTACCAATATTGTCAAATCAGTTAACTCTGAAATTCAGTTCAGAATTGATCTAGAAAACTTGATTTGCATGAGTTCATCTTTACCACAGTTGCAGTCGGCCAATAGAGCAAAAAGCAGCAGTACACTAATCTTGTTCATTGCTGTGTGATGATTGCATCTTGTCCGAACGTACAGTCACACCGAATTAATATGGCCTTATGAGGACAAAGTACATATGTCAAACAAATCACAGATAAATCATCATAAATTAACGTTTACACGGATAAACGAAATAATTGGTACACATACTTGCGATTACAGCCAGCCAGATAAGATTATGTATTCGAGGGAACGATAAAGATGGCTACGTGTATTAATGAGGTGTGACTGTATTCAGCTAAAATTACAAGGCACCTTCATTTCAATCAGAAACGCGAGTTTTTTCCATTTTTTGAGAGTCCCCTGACGTTATACTCTTGATTGCGCCAAGATTTTTGCGCTTTTTAACCCAAAATAGGGTATCTTTCAGCTTTTCCAAAAACCCCGAGAAACTGGCTGGGTGCTTTGTCAGGCTGGCTTGAGGCCAAAACTCCAACGTAACAACACCCCAAATTCTGTGTATGTGCGGCTTTGATTCGTACATACATCAAGGGGAGGAAGGCTGTGCCTGTAGTCCATCCATAACTGGTGGGCAAACATCGCTTTATGTAATGTATAAAAGCATATGAATGGTAACATTCCTTACCAAACACGTTGCAATTCCATAAGACTCTTCAATTTGTAGGTTTCGTGACGGAAAATGCAGAAAAGTGGTCCAAAAATTGCGAACAAAATGTCTGAGCAAACCGCAAAGCCTGCTGTTATGTGAGTCGGTGGCAACAAGCAAGAATCTAAAGGCGCATTTATACTTTAGCCACCCGGTGCCACTGGCATTAGCTAAACCGCTACCATACTCAGCGCAATTTAGACTTTGGCAGGCTGGGAAAGTGCCACCAAGTTGGTATAACCGGTTGGCATTTTGCCAGTCCCGCAAAGCCTAAAGCCTGGAGTGGTTAGCAGTGATTTAGAAAGTGCCAGTACCACCCGGTGGTGAAGTATAAGTGGCCGTAGGACGAATACACGCAGCGTTTGATGTGTGTTTTGGATGCGTTTTATCGTTTAGCTTAGCAACCGCTTATGAATTTTTCATAATCAATTGTAATTGTGAACCCTAATAAAATTGAATTATTAGCCGTTCAAGTAATAACGGGTAAGAGCAATCCACCTCTCTTTAGGCCTGTTGCCCTAGCTGACATACCTACCTAACCTACATGTAATGTAAGGTATTAACTTGGGTAAGCGATCGATCGAAATTCCGATTCCGGCAACTGCCAGTGCCCAGAGGAGCCGAAACTGAAAATTTTCTATTTTTCAAGCAAAACCTGTTGAATTCCATGGCACAAACCTAAAAACTATTAAAAAACAGCTAAAAGCCCTAGACAACGATTCTTCAACCATGTATGAATGTTTCATAATCAATTGTAATTGCAAACCCTCTCTGCGAATTATCAGCCATTCAAGTA